>CM033641.1:93793250-93891774 GCA_019512145.1 Engystomops pustulosus | reverse complement strand
TTGGGCACTCGGTCTCTAAAAGGTTCGCCATCACTGCTCTATAGTCTTTATCAACATTCCACCCTGTTCTACCTCCACAGTCATGACAGCAAATTGAGAAAAATCTGTACCTACTTGTAGGAATTAAGGCTGAAAATAGAATCTCACCACTTTCAACACCATTTGTGTCAGTAAATTTAAAAAAGGTGTACTTACAAACTAGAGAAAGTGACCCACTCCTGAGCCAGTAAACAAGGACTATAATACATAATGGATTAGAAAATTTGATTAGATTACAAAATTAGGTGTACTGTATACATTATATAATGTTGAAAATGCATAAAAAACATTACAACTAATTTTTTTACCTCATATTACTAGAGAAAAATACTGAAAAAGAGAAACAACACTGTAAAAAAACACACACAAACAAATTCAATATCGATAGTATTGACACTGCTAACGGGCAATGGAAGTAAATATATATGTGAAAATGAACTAGGAAAGCACTGTGTTCGCTGACCTGTAAAAAATATCCAGATTAATTAGCTGCTTCTTCAGTAAGTTCGCTAATGTGTGCGTTCACATCGGCTGCAGCACATGATTGGATTTGCTATTTATATATATTGTTTTGGTGTGGCTCATCACAATCTTCCAGGATTTCTCTGTCATCATTTAGGAAACAAAGGATGCCAGTATATCATCAAAAAGGTGAGTTTGATTATCCTATATTAATGCTATGACTGCATTTATTAAATGTAACCATTAAAATGCATTACATTACTGCTTATTGTAACCATTAAAATGCATTACATTACTGCTTATTTTATGATAATATTACTAAATCATTACGCACCATTTCTTTGATACTGACAAATAACTTTTAAAATAAAACGTGTAACCAGCAGAACTATAATACCATTACTAGCTTTACTTTTCCCCATGACAAAATGGAACAGGGATCCCATCCTACTTGGCAATAATACTGCCCCCAACATTTATTCATTTTGGTCACAGAAAATCAGTAGAGGTTTTCTGGGACCAAAGTAAAAAGATAAAGGAGGGGGTCACAATAGGGTATACACTCCTTTGCATCTCAGTTAGAATACCTATATTCCTATCCTTACTTTTGTGATAGCTCATTGGTACAGATAGCTGAAAGAAGCTTTGCATTTTAGGTCTATCTCTGATTAAAGAGATTGACTAGCTCACAATAGCTCTCAGGATCACACAATATTGTATGCCCTCTGTACCCAGCCGCAGTCATATGATTCCCATTACACAATCATAGTCTTCCATATTGAGCCAAAATAGTGTAATTTTAGCATACAGTGCATTTGTCATGGTTACATCAGAAGAGCATTTTGACCCCACAGGAAAGCTTTGCTAGAATCAAATCTATTTTTTACCAATAAAATGAGATTATATATTTATCTTCAAAATATATACAAGGCAATAGACAGTTATTATTTCTGTCATCATGTAATTGTTTTTGGAGCAATTTAGTAAAGTTTCACCCAAATTTAAAAATAAGTATACATTCTAATAAGTATACATTCTGAACCTTTGTAAAGTTTATATTCACACATCTGAAGCTATTCTCCAGGACCCAGGGCAATGTTAATAATGCCCCCTCCCCCATTTACCACAGACTTGCATGCATGAAAGGTTACCTGTCTTCATGCTTCTGTTTTTTGTAACTATTAAAATAATGCTGCAGTCTGTATAATTTTTTTTTTCCATTATATGGGCATCCATTTACCAGAAGTGGAGGGGAATAACCAATATAAGTGATGAAGTTTATTTAGTCTAATAGGTTCAGGAGACTGAGGAGGAAGCAAGTGCACAGTGCCAAAGCCAGACATACTTACAAGTTATATGCTCCTTAGTCAGTCCTGATCCCCCCCCCCCATTTATCCCCACATTACAGAATAACCATATGTCTCATTTATCACACTAGAATGTTAGTCAGTGACTGCAGGCAGAGGTGGTATCAAGCTGCATTTATTAAATGTAACCATTAAAATGCATTACATTACTGCTTATCTTATGATAATATTACTAAATCATTATGCACCATTTCTTTGATACAGGCAGTCCCCGGGTTACATACAAGATAGGGTCTGTAGGTTTGTTCTTAAGTTGAGTTTGTATGTAAGTCGGAACTGTATATTTTATCATTGTAATCCCAGACAGAACTTTTTTGGTCTCTGTGACAAATGGATTTTAAAAATGTTGGGTTGTCATTAGAATCAGGATTAACAATAAAGCTTCATTACAGACGCCTGTGATAACTGTTTCAGCTGATTATTGTAGCCTAGGACTAAAGTACCATAAATTACCAATATCCAGAGGTCCGTTTGTAACTATGGGTCGTATGTAAGTCGAGTGTTCTTAAGTAGGGGACCGCCTGTACTGACAAATAACTTTTAAAATAAAACGTGTAACCAGCAGAACTATAATTCCATTACTAACTTTACTTTTCCCCATGACAAAACGGAACAGGGATCCCATCCTACTTGGCAATAATACTGCCCCCATTTATTCATTTTGGTCACAGAAAATCAGTAGAGGTTTTCTGGGACCAAAGTAAAAAGATAAAGGAGGGGGTCACAATAGGGTATACACTCCTTTACATCTCAGCTAGAATACTTATATTCCTATCCTTACTTTTCTGATAGCTCATTGGTACAGATAGCTGAAAGAAGCTTTGCATTTTAGGTCTATCTCTAATTAAAGAGATTGACTAGCTCACAATAGCTCTCAGGATCACACAATATTGTAAGCCCTCTGTACCCAGCCGCAGTCACATGATTCCATTTGTACAATCATAGTCTTCCATATTGCGCCAAATAGTGTCATTTTAGCATACAGTGCATTTGTCATGGTTACCTCAGAAGAGCATTTTGACCCCACAGGAAAGCTTAGGTTGCTAGAATCAAATCAAATCTGTTTTTTTACCAATAAAATGAGATTATATATTTATCTTCAAAATATATACAAGGCAATAGACAGTTATTATTTCTGTCATCATGTAATTGTTTTTGGAGCGATTTGGTAAAGTTTCACCCAAATTTAAAAATAAGTATACATTCTAATAAGTATACATTCTGAACCTTTGTAAAGTTTATATTCACACATCTGAGGCAATTCTCCAGGACCCAGGGCAATGTTAATAATGCCCCCTCCCCCATTTACCACAGACTTGCATGCATGAAAGGTTACCTGTCTTCATGCTTCTGTTTTTTGTAACTATTAAAATAATGCTGCAGTCTGTATAATTTTTTTTCCATTATATGGGCATCCATTTACCAGAAGTGGAGGGGAATAACCAATATAAGAAGTGATGAAGTTTATTTAGTCTAATAGGTTCAGGAGACTGAGGAGGAAGCAAATGCACAGTGCCAAAGCCAGACATACATACGTGTTATATGCTCCTTAGTCAGTCCTGATCCCCCCCATTTCTCCCCACATTACAGAATAACCATATGTCTCATTTATCACACTAGAATGTTAGTCAGTGACTGCAGGCAGAGGTGGTATCAAGCAACTTACAGGTAATGATCTGCTCCTTTGTGTAGAGAACTGCATGTTGACTTCTCCCAGATGTGTTTTATAGCTTTGTCTATATTCTTCACAACAGAACTGTCCATGCAGTTACCTTCCAATACTTCTGTCCCCTGTTTTTCCTGCCAGCCCTGTCAAATTCAGATAGCAACAGTACGTACTACACAGTTAATTAAAGTGGCGCGAAATCCAAGATGGGCAAGTACAAAATCCGGACACTCAAGTAATAGTAACAATTCCCCTCGGTAACCCATATCGCCATAAGCAAAGTAAGTATCATAAGGCATGTTTCATTGACCACTTACTTTGAGCCCATGTTGTCTAAATGGTGCGACTTGCCACGCCAATGCCAAAAAATACAAGTACTGCAAGCAGTCAGCTATGATATTGGTTGTGGCAATTTCAAACCTTGTTGTAAAGCCCTAGGTGATAAGAATCCTCTAACGCAAGAGAACAGAAAGGACGTATACCAGACTTCCTGTGCAACACTAATATTACCGTTCATAAATGAAGATGTCTGTTTTATGCTATCTGCTTATTTTTAAAGTATTTCTTGCGATCTTGATGACTCCCTGTATAGTTTGTATAAAATGCTCTAAATTTCTCTGTTTCAGGAACACCGTGTCTGACACAACCACCCCCTAGTATTTCTTTGAAGCTCATCACAATATACTCAGTTAGCCTCACGGAAAGGGTATTGGCTAATTATCATCACTCTGTTTCTAGTCATTGCGTAGAGACCTAGCCTGTAGGCAGAGAACTCACTACAAAAAGAACCAACCCTGAATGATAAAACACCAATGAGTACACCATGGAGTGTCGCTGGCCGCCTACCCTTACTGCTGATTGGACACATTGGAGAAACAAGAGAGTTTTGTGCAATTGATCATCTGTGTGAATGATTGTTTTGTTATATTGTTCATGCCATTATTCCAATTCATATTACTATGACATTTTTTTAAGCGTAGCTTATCTACAGCTTTGACCAAAAAAAACAAATTGGGGGGGGAATGTATGAAAAGCCCAAGTTTGGCCAGTAATTTTCTCCACAACAAACCTTGGTGACATAATTAAAAGGCTTTTTCCACCTTGTTGCAAGGTGGATGGGGATTGGCTTGACCTTTAAACAGAGGGTTGTTTCTTTGTGGAGAGAGGGGGTGTCGCCGGTGGCAAATAGTGTACAGATGCCCCCAAAAAACTAGCTGGATGGCACGCCACCCACAATTTAAAACAGGCTAAAAGATCAAAAAAACAGACCGATGTCACTAAACTTCACCCGAATTGTGTAAAATTTAACCGCACTGATTACCATGTGACACATAATAAATTCCAGCCAATGTAATGTTGATTGACTCCACACTCACCAAATTTCTGGTCAGTGATAACTTTGTGGTCGGGTCCCCGCCAGAACAAGCAATTGCCGAACCATCCAGAGTTTGGGACCCAGTCAGATCTGGCTCTCCACACCCCGTATTGCCTTCATTGGTGCTGCACAAGTATGGCACGATATATTTCATTCGGTCCAAACCCAGATCGCTTTGTGGGTCCACAATCTTTGTCAACCAAAGCGTGTCCATTGTTTAAGTTATCACTCAATGTCAAACCATCAACCTTTTTAAATGTTTATAAGTACCTTAAAGTGTGTTTTCCCAGATACAAAGATCTCCCCATTTATGGAATTTCGTCATCCTTCTTGTCAACAATTAAGGATTTAACCAAAACAGTTGTTAGGGCATGTACAGATAGCTAGTTTTAGTGCAACATTTTGATGTAGTGAATGTGCCTATATTTAACTGATGCTGCTCAATGATGATCTTCATTTTGATGGGTGATTCTGCAGCAAAAATGCTGTGAATTATTTGCTATACTTCCTTATATTGCAGATGAATGTTATGCTCATGCTATGATTTACAATATCATGTCTAATTTTAGAGAGACAATGATTCTTTGGCTTGTGACATGAATTGGCTTCCTTTTATCACGATTTTCACTTTATTTGTTGTAAATTACAGATGTGTCAAATGATTTACACTGTGGTAAAAATTTAACAGCATGAAAGTAGAAAATCTTTGGTCATTATGTTTTACAGCCTGTGTGTATAGTTAATACCATTGCTTAGCCAAAACATGAAGAGTTATTATACTGCAATAACCTTAAAGGAGATGTTTAGATGTTGGCCCACCAATTACTAATGCCAATTACAGGCGGTCCCTACTATAAAACACCCCTAGTTACAAAACAGCCTCTGGGTGCTTAGTAATTTACGATTCCTTAGACTTGGCTACAATTAAACAGTATAATAGTTTTCACACGGTGTCTGCAATTAAGCTTATTGGTTATCCTGCTTTGTGGGCTAGAAACAATCCACAATTTTAAAATCAATTGTCTACACGAGACTCAAAAATAATTTCTATCTGGGGATTAACACTGATGTACAAAACCACTACAGTTTATTGTCCGATTTATTAACAATTACAGTTACTATCACGTACAAGATAGGTTCCATAGGTTGTTTTCTTATGTTGAAATTTTTATGCAATTGAAACTGTATATTTTATAATTTAGTGACCAAACAAATTTTTTTTTTGCTGTAATGGACAGAGGATCATTATCAAGCTTCATTACAGACACTTATTAGACTCAGGTTATGGCGAACCTCTTGAGAGCCGAGTGCCAAACTAACCACTCAAGACCCCACTTATTTAGTGCAAATGTCACACAGAGATTGTAATTGTGAATTTATACTCCCATTCTCTGTTCACAGATTTCATTGATATCAAGCACCTGAGGAACCAATAATAAAGAAAAATAGAATAAATTGGATTATCATTGTAGCTTTCCTCCAGGGTTCCTGAACAGGAAGAAGCAGGAGTCTACAATGATAATCCAGAATCTGTCCTCCCTTCCCATTCCTTCCCCAGTAGTCCACAGTGCGTTAAGCACTGTCCTTTAAAATCTTGATGTACAGCAGTCCTGGGCTGTCTGGGACTGTAGAAGACAGCCTGGAGTCACTCATGGTGATGGCCTGAGTGCCCAAGAAAGAGGCTCTGAGTGCCACCTAGCACCCGTGCCATAGTTACACCAGTTTATGCTGATCGATTGCGCCTTGGAGTAAAGTAGGCTTCACCAGAGGTTCACAGTGGGGCAGAGGGTTCGGTCTTTACTGGGGGGAATCTGTAGTGTGGTTGTCCTTAAGTAGGGGGACCCTTCAGCTGGCTTGTCCTGGGCTGTCTGGGACTGTAGTGAAGACACTGGAGTCATCTCTGGTGTGGCCTGGACTGCACCAGCAGAAAGGGGCTTGAGTGCCCCATCTGGCACCTGGGCTCATGGTAGTCGCCTACCAGTTGGATACTGATATTGCAGACTTTCAGTAATAGTTGGAGCTTCATCCAGGTCGGTCCACAGGGGGCAGAGGGTTCGTCTTTAACTGGGGTCATCGTAGGTTGGTTGTCCTTACGTAGGGGACCTTTCTGTACTCGGAAATGTATTTGGTGTTGAAGAACCATAATGGCTTAGAGTTCTTAAATGCACAAAGTTGACTAAAGATTGATAACTGTAATTGAAAGATGAAAGACTTTAAGCTCTTTAAAGGGATAGCTCTATTTCATATTCTTTTTGGTACACGTAATATATTAACTTCTTTAGTTTGTACTAGTACACAGTGATCTGTACGCGGCTGCACGAAATATGAGTCAAGTATATAAGGATTTATTACTATTAATTCTACTAATGAACAAGGTGCATTTCAATTTGGGTGTAAAATGTCAATGATGATATGTGCATGAAATAAATTTTTTGGTGATCAACTTGATTCAATTTGTAGATCATTCACTACTATCAATTGTCTAAATTGAAGACAGATTTGATTTAGATAAACATGAGGGGAAACGAAATCTAGGAGAACAAGGCTTTTTTAAGGACACTTTCCACAAGAATGTGCGTTAAATATTCTGGCTGAACTCTAGATAGAATTTAAAAACCAGGTTATCTTATTTGAAAACTAATTTCTGTCGCTGAGGTTATGTCTTATAAGTTGCAAGCTTGCGTTCTATAATTTTTTTAGACTGAAGTACATTCAGATACTGATCATAAAGAAAAATGTATTAATGTGATTGGGGTTATATAATTAAAAAACCTGATTAAGGATATGACTTGGCTTCTCTATTTAGGAACATAATAGTATCTAATTCGTAAATTATATCTAATTACAATTATTAGAATGCATTTTAAGAGTATTATCATGTTATATTAAATACATCCCGTATATATAGTATAATACACACACCACATATAAAATTGAATATATACATATATGGTATAGATTCAACAAGACAAGCCAAAGCAGCACACGTAAATACATATCAGGATAAAACTTAGTGTGCAAAAGCCATAGAAAATCTTGGGCATAGAGGGATTCTATAATAATGTGTGAAATAAGCAGCAAAAAAATAATTGAACAATATGTGGGTTTTTAAGGTGGGCGATGTTTAGGCTCTACATAAAGGCTAGAAATAAAGCTAGTCCAGCAGCAATCTTCAGGGTGTAATAAACCATTAAATCTTCTCTTTAGTAAAAACTTCATTAAAAACAGGCATACGGCATAATTCCCCCTGTCCACACACTTGCACAATCAAGCGTTACCGTCGTACCAGCTTTAGTCAAAGATCATGACTAAGCCGGACAGGCTGAAAGCAGGGTTGATCGATAGGTAGGGACAGGGGAATCTATGTAGCTGTTTGTATGTGTTTTTATGAAGATCTTAATAAGAGAATTATGTTTTAGCAACCCCCCCCCCCCCCCTCCCCCCCCCCCCCCCCCCCCCCCCCCCCCCCCCCCCCCACCCCCCACCACCACGCCACCCCCCAACCCCCCACCCAAACCCCCACCCCCCCCCCCCCACCCCCCCCCCCCCACCCCCCCCCCACAACCCCACCCCCCCCCCCCCGCCCCCCCCCCCCCCCCCCCCCACCACACCCCCCCCCGCCCCCCCACCCCCCCCCACCCCCACCCCCACCCACCCCCTCCACCCCACAACCGCCCACCCCACCCACCCACCCCCCCCCACCCCCACCCCCCCCCCCCCCCCCCCCCCCCCGGAAACCCCCGCCCCCCCACCACCCCCCCCCCCCCCCCCCACCAACCACACCCCCCCACCTCCCCCCCCCCCCACCACTCGCCTGACCACCCCCCCCCCCCCCCACCCACACCCCCCCCCCCCCACACCCCCCCTCCACCCCCCCCCCCCACACACCCCCCCCCACACCACCCCCCCCCCCCCAACGCCCCGCCACCCCAACCGCCGCAACCCACCAAAGCAACCCCCCCACGCGCCCCGCCCCCACCACCCCCCCCCCCCCCCCCCCACCCACCCCCGCCCCAAACCCCACCACACCCCCAACCACCCCCCCCCCCCCCCCACTCCCCGCCCCCCCCCCCACCACGCACCCCACCCACCCCCAGCCCCCCCCCACCCACCCCACCCCCCACCCCCCCCCCCCACACAACCCAACCCACCCCCCCCCCCCCCCCCCCCCCCCCCCCCCTCCCCCCCCCACCCCCCCCCCAACCCCCCCGCACCCCCCCCCCACAACCACCCCCCCCACCCTCCGCCCCAAGCCCCCCGAACCCCCCCCCCCCCCCAAACCGCCCCCCCCCCCCTTACCCCCCACCCCCCTGAACCAACCCCCCCCCCCCCCCCGCCCCCCCTCCAATTTTTCCCCCCGCCCCCCCCCCCCCTCCCCCCCCCCCCCCCACCGCCCCCCACCCCCCCACCCACCCCCCCCCCCCCTCCGCCACACCAAACCCCCACCCCCTCCCCCCGCCCCACCCACCGCCACCAGACCCCCGACCCCCCCCCCACCCAACCCCACACCCACCCCCAGCCCCCCCACCCCCATCCACCCACTCCCCCAACCTCCCACCACCCGACCCGCCCACACCACCCAACCCCCCCGCGCCCACGGCCCCACCCCCCCCCCCCCCCCCCCATCCCCCCACCCCCCCACAACCCCCCCCACGCACGCCCCCCCCCCCCACCCCCCCCCCCCCCCCCCCCCCCCCCCCCCCCCCA
Organism: Engystomops pustulosus; assembly: GCA_019512145.1. Taxonomy (NCBI): domain Eukaryota; kingdom Metazoa; phylum Chordata; class Amphibia; order Anura; family Leptodactylidae; genus Engystomops; species Engystomops pustulosus. The sequence continues at coordinate 93,882,158 of CM033641.1, read as the reverse complement.
CCTCAACCACCACCGCACCCCCCCCCCCACACCCACCATCCCGCCCCACCACCCCCTCGACTCGCCGACCACCCACCCCCCCCCACCCCCCCCACGCCAACGCCCCCACCACCACCCCACCCCCCCCACACCACCCCCCCACCCCCCACCCCCCCCCCCGGCCACGAACGCCCACCCCCGCACCCACCCCCAACACCCCACCCTCCGCCCACCCCTCCCCCCGCCACTCCACCCCGCCCAACCCCCCCCCCCCCCCACCCACCCCCCCACCCCCGACCCGCCACAAGACCCAGACCTCCCCCCAAACCCCCCTGCGACCCCCACCCCCCACCCCCCCCCACACACCCACCCCCGACCCAACCCCCCACTCCCGCCCCCTCCCCCATATCCCCCACCTCCCAGCCCCCCCCCCCCCTCCGCCAGCCCCACCCCCCCCCCCCCCCCCCCCCACGTCCCGACGCCCCCCCACCCAAACAGAACCCCCCAGACCCACAACCCACCGAACCCACCGACCCCGCCCCTCGCGCCCCCCCACCCCCCCGCCTGCCCACACCGCACCGCCCCTCCCCCCCACGCGCCCCACCCCCACCACCCCGCCCCCCACCCGCACCCCCCCCACCCCACCCCCCCCCCCCACTCCTCGAGGCTCCCCCACCACCCACCCCCCCGCAACGCCCCAGCAAACCCCCCTCCACCCCCCCGGGGACACCCCCCACCCCCCACCCCTCCCCCACCCCCACCCCCCCCCCCCCCCCCAACCCAACCCACCCCCCCCCACAACCCAACCCCACGCCAAAGCCCCCCACACCACGCCCGCACACCCACCCCGCCCTCCCCCACCCCCCCCCCCCGTCCGCCCCCCCCCCCCCCCCCCGCCCCCCCGCCCCCAGCACCGCCAACCCCCCAGAGCCCCCCCCCCCACCCACCACGCACCCAACACGCCACCCCCCCCCCCCCCCACCCCACCCCCCCCCAACCCGAAACCAACACGCACGCACCCCCCACCCCAACCATAACCACCCCCCCTCCCCACCCCCCCGCCCCCCCCCAGCTAACCCAACCCCCCACCCAACCAACCCACAACGACCAAGCCCCCCCCCCCCACCCAGCAACCACCCACACCCCACCCCCCCACCCCCACCCCACCCCCCACCCCCCCCACCCCCCCCCCCCCACCCACCCCAACCCCCCACCCCCCAACCCCACCACCACCCTGAAGATGGTGCTGGAATTTTGCTTTTTTTTCTCAGTGAAGTCTGGAATCTTGGTATTGTCCCATCACTAAGGAGAGATGCAAACGAGTGGTGACCCTGAACCTTTGTTTTATCTTTCTTTCTTTTTTCTTTCTGGCTACGTGTACATACACTGAGCCTTTTTCTGTAAAGGCTCCTCCACCTATCAACGGATTAAAAGCCAACCGTAGTTTCAACTTTAATAGTTTTTTGTACTAAGCCTTTTTTTTTCTCCTAAAATTTATACTATATATAAACACACAACATAGTATATATTATTATATTATACATATATATATAATATATCATATAGATACATAAACATAATCAATTGGAGGACTAGCCAACAAATCACAATTCAACTTTATTACCGTAATTTATAAAAAAAAAACATACACATGACATTTAAAGTCAATTAAAAGTACATCAGTACCAAAAAAAACACATGGAGTAAGTACAATGATTTTACTCCACCCCTGATCGGTTGTGTTGTAGCAAAATAGAACACAAATCACACAGGTAAGTACCAAAATGCACCAAAGGTATCAATGACCCACATCACTGAAATCAAATATAGAAATCCACAAAAATACATATGCTATACAGAACCCAGCTAGCTTGGCTAAGGTATATGAAATATAAATTCATGATAGTAAAGTGCAAGTGCGTTATGCCTTCCTACTGCATCACTTGCAGCCAGCCCCCTTTTAGTATATAGCCAGACCACAGTTTGCCAAGCACATAAAATAAAATAAACTTACATACTCGGTTTCCAGCGCTCCCTGTTGCTCGGCATGGCTCCCTGATGCTCCCGGCTCCTCTTCTGTCTTCTCTCAGCTGTAACACCCGGCAGAGGCGCATACTATGACATCATCAGCGGCTGCATCATAGTGTGCGTCGGTCGGCAGTGCTCTGCTGACTGTTTTTTTAAAATGACTTTTTATTGACTTATGTATAAGCCGAAGTGAGATTTTTTTAGCACATTTTTTGTTCTGAAAAACTCGGCTTATACACGAGTATGATTTTCAATAAAGGCTATTTAGAAAAATGGAAGCAGATAAATGCCCCCAAAAATTATTGCATAAGTATTCATAGCCTTTACATCTTTTTGCATGTCCAGTTGTGAAAAGGTCTTGGCATATACAAAAAAACCCATCAAAACAACAACAACAAAAAATCATATCAAATCCCCCTATAGCCACGTATTTTCTGAATGCAGACACCTCTCAAATGTTATAGACCTTTATGCAATTTTGATTTTGGTGACTAAAAAATGTTCCAAGCAGAAAATGATATGCTATGGTCACTAAATCACTAAAACTGAAATGATCAAATATTTGTTATTATAAAACAATTTCCAAAATATTAGGATTTTAAACAATAAAAAGTGCACCCCATACACGAGAAGCCTAAGGCACCATTCTTCCCTAGGGGAAAACCTTTCCAGTGTGAATATTGACATGTAACTCACTCCAATATTGATTTGTAATATTATGCTCATTGTTCATTCCTTAAAAATACCTTTACGAATAAATTTGTGTAAAGAGGAACCTCAGGGCACCATGTGAATTTTTGTTCTGTCAACTGTGACCTGAAATAAAAACTACTTTTGGTCGCTTTTGAAGCAGATTGAAGCCAAGAAGCTGAAACCTTGAAACAAGCACAAAGCAGATAAGAAATACGGCAAAATATGCTCAGTGGCTATGTATGGAAGGCTGGCTTTTGCAAGTTAATTTCATAGCATTTTTACAGTTGAAATTAAATGTAACATAACATAAGTATTATTTTTTTTCCATAAGGTAGAATAATTTTGTTTATAGACCTTTCTACTAATACAATGGTTTTCAAACACAGCTTATGATGCATACATTTATTACAGAAGCATAGCTCAGAAGGTGGTCAGAGAAAAGTGCATGCAGCCAATTTCAGTGGTAGTAAAAAACAAGTTTCAAAAAGGTAGAATTTCATTTGAAGCCACTTTAATTTAGGTTATGGGAAATGTAGAGAATACAATAGGTCTATGGCACCGTGCACTGAGCACATCAATGCACCTTGACCTGTCCGGCGGAGGGCTCACCTGGGATTCATCCTTGGCGAGCACATGTTTGTGTGCATGAGGCCTAACGGAGTTGTCCAGAGGTTTAAAGACCTGACTGCTTTCTTCCATAAATGGAGTCACACTTGTCCATGGTGTGTGCTGGTTCTGCAGCTCAGCTGTTTTACATGAATGAAGCTTAAATGCACACAGTATCCATGGTTAGGAAAGGTCCTGTTGCTGGAAGAAAGCAGCCATGTTTAATCCTCCAGACAAGCCATTTAAATAGGTGGCTAAGAATTCGCTTTTCTAACTATTCCAAACTTGATAACAGACAATAGTCTAGGGCAGTGATGGCTAACCTATGGCACTGGTGCCAGAGGTGGCACTCAGAGCCCTTTCTGTGGGCACTCAGGCCATCACCAGAGATGACTCCAGGTGTCTTCCTGCAGTCCCAGACAGCCCAGGACTTGCTGTGGACAGAGGTATTTTAAAGTGACAGGACTACCTGGGACTATTTTCTGCTTTATTGGTGTCCTCAGGGTGCTGGTATCAATGAAAACTGTGACAGAGAAGGGAGTATAAATCAAAAATTAAATTGCTGTGTTGGCACTTTGCGATAAATAAGCGGGTCTTTGTTGTAGTTTGGGCACTCGGCCTCTAAAACGTTTGCCATCACTGGTCTAGGGCAAGCACCATCACACTAAGCTGAGTAGATTGAAGCTCTCCCCCGCCCCTCTCCATAGGACTATACATCGCACGGTGTCGTATCACGTAGAAAGATAGGACATGTCCTAAATTTCGACGGGCTACAAAGCGGTACGGTGCCGCACGTGTGGGCCGTATATACGTCCCCCATACATGTGTGTGAATGTAGCCTGAGTGAGCAAAAGGAAACATTTTCTGTAACCAACTTCCTCTAAGCATTTTCTTTGGGTTACTTACAGTATTTTTCGGACTATAAGGCGCACAGGAGTATAAGGCGCACCATCAATAAATGCCTGCTAAAACGTCTAGGTTCATATATAAGACGCACCTAATTATAAGGATGAATGACCAGCAGGTGGCAGACCTGTGCACAATTCAAGGCAGCTGTTCATATATAAGGCGCTCTGGACTATAAGGCGCACCTTTGATTTTTCGGCCTTATAGGCCGAAAAATACGGTAGTATACTGCTTTGGCCAATTACTAGCAGTCATTAAAAGAGAAATAGTGTTCCAGATTTCCAAAATCCGTTACCTGTAATGTTATAGTTACTCACATAGCACGTGTTTGCATCCCCTGAATTCCCTATGCAGTGCAATCTGGATACGATGAAATAGGGAGCACTTTCTATGCAAACAGAGCTGTCTCTATTCTCCGCATGCCTTGCTGTAGCAGGATGACTTGTATCATGCCAGAACTTTCAGCTAAAAGTAAAAAGTGCTATGAGAGCTTATTTTCCCCATATGAGATGTTTCTTGCTAAGAAAATCATTTGTAAACATCATAAAACCCAATGTTCTCCTATTTAGAGACATGTAGTAAATTACTCATTTACATTTTCTTCTCTGCAAAATACCAATGACTCATTGAGATGATTTTGCATAATGCTTCTTTACAATGCGGAAAGTAAACCATGAATGTCAGTATTTGATTAATAATGCATCTAAATCTACTCATTGATAACATGTCCAGAATGCATTTGCAGATGAACACACTGATCAGTGATTTCTGTGTTTATTTGGCTACAATTCCTTACTTTTTGCACTGTTCTGTATGGGGACCTAGCTGTTATAGATTAACATCAGTACCCAGGGATAAGGTTTGCTGTAGTGAAGTTTTCAGAACCACTTAGATGCTGAAGTCAAATGGGATTTCACAATTTCTGGAAAGGGGGTAGGGAGAGCACAACATCCTCCTCCTCTACTCAGTCTATTAGAAAGGAGAGGGGGAATAACCTTTAGAGTTTGTCAATGTGTGACAAGCTTTATTGTGACATCCTTGTGTTCTTGCAAGTTACCTGAAAGGTTAGGTACGCCTATTGCATTTAATGGAATAATTTGGATAAACTCTTACATTTTTTTTATACATTAACAGTAATGTCTGTATTTTGTACTGCTGTCAGGTACGGTAGTCTTTTCTTTGTCAAGCTCTTTAAAATAATTGTTTGGATACTTCTCGAATACAGGAAGGATTTCTTTTACAATGACTTCAGCGGGGAGTTAAACATAGCAAGCTGTGACTGTCAAGTCTATTATGTGAAACCACTGCTGCTCCAGATAGTTTTATACAAAATAAAAAGAAGCATTATATAGTTTGTCTTCAGCCTTATGAGGTATATGAACAATCAGGGTTGGCTCCAGGTTTCAGTGGGCCTCTGGGTGACAGAGCCTCAGTGGGCCCCTTTGCAGTAAACTCACATGGCGGCATTAAAAATTCATAAACTAAAACACAGTCTCCTGTTCCCTAAAATATTCCCCAGTTTATCATACCAAACACCCATCATAGTATTTGGGTATTTTATATAAAGCCCACCTCACACCCCATGGGTTCATTTAGAGACAGCCCCCCTCAACCCCATGTATTCCTTATGTACAGCCTAATGTGGGCCCAAGTGGCGTAACAACAACCGTAGTAGCGGTTGCTACGGGGCCTGGGCGGCAAGGGGCCCGGGATAAACAACAGACAAAATGTATAAATTTTCGTGCCCATCCTTCCCAGGGTACCGCGGCGACCAGACCTCCCTTGTACATTAATACGGGCCCCTGTGCCATCCCTTTCCGCTCACCTCATCTGCGCTCGCCCGACTCTGCCTCTTCATTTGCGGCCACTCCGCCCGCCCACCTCATTTGGCGCTGACCGCCCCTGATGCTGTGTGTGAGTATATGCTGTATGTGTGTGTGTGTGTGTGTGTGTGTATATGCTGTATGTGTGTGTGTGTGTGTGTATGTATATGCTGTATGTGTGTATGTGTGTGTGTGTATATGTGTGTGTGTGTGTGTGTGTGTGTGTGTGTGTGTGTGTGTGTGTGTGTGTGTATATGCTGTATGTATGTGTGTGTGTGTATATGCTGTATGTATGTGTGTGTGTGTGTGTATATGCTGTATGTATGTGTGTGTGTGTATGCTGTATGTGTGTGTGTGTATGCTGTATGTGTGTGTGTGTATGCTGTGTGTGTGTGTGTGTGTATGCTGTATGTGTGTGTGTATGCTGTATGTGTGTGTGTGTATGCTGTATGTGTGTGTGTGTATGCTGTATGTGTGTGTGTGTATGCTGTATGTGTGTGTGTGTATGCTGTATGTGTATGCTGTATGTGTGTGTGTGTATATGCTGTATGTAGACACATGTATATAAATATATATTTATATGCATGTGGTGTATGTGTGTATCTGCTGCATATACTGTATGTATGTGTGAATATGCTGTATATAGATTAAGTATGTGTGTATATGATGTTTTTATACTGCATGTATGTGTATACACACTACCAATATATAACCCACATTACAGGATATATATAATATAATATAAATATATATCAATACGATGGATACATAAACATATCAATTGTGACGGATAACGCATGGACATTCTGTGGTGGAAGACTATAGACACATACTTAAAACACATCTGGGAGAAGTCACCATGCAGTTCTTACACAAAGAGCAGATCATTACCTTAAGTTGTTGATACCCCTCTCCTGCAAGTCACTGATAACATTCTGAGTTTGTGCAAGGCTCGTGATAATGGAGACACATGGGTTATCGTTGTAATGGTGGGATAAATGAACTGGGGGGGGGGGATCAGGAACTGAACTAGGAGATCATATAACATGTTAAGTATGTCTGGCTTTGGCACTGTTGCATTTGCTTCCTCCTCAGTCTCCGAACCTATTAGATAAATGACACCTTCTCACTTATATTGGTTATTCCGCTCCATTCTGGTAAAATGGAATGCCCAATAATGAAAAAAGAATAATTATACAGATGCAGCTTATTTTATAGTTACAACAAATAACCAAGCTGAGAAGGTAAACCTTTCAGCTGCAATCTGATGGTAATTGGGGGACCGGGGGCATTTTAACATTGCCCTGGTTCCTGGAGATAGGCTTCAATGTGTGAATATAGACTTTACAAAGGTGTCGCAGGATTATACTTATTAGAATGATATACTTATTTTTAATTTGGGTGTGAAACTTACTAAGTGCTCCAAAAACAAAACCAATTTACAGTGATGACAGAAAAATAACTGTTATTGCGCATTATATTTGGAGACTTATATTGAAATATATTTCTCATTTTTATTGGTAAAACCATAGATTTGATTATTCTAAGCAACCTAGCTTCCTGTGGGGTCAACAATGCTCTATATATGTAAACCATGACAAATGCAACTGTATGCTACAATTACACTATTTTGGGCTGCAATATGGAAGCTATGAGTGTTAGGAATCATATGCTGGTTAAAGGCGCGGCTGGGTACAAGGGCAACAATATTGGTGTGATCCTGGAGAGACTAATAATTTTAGGAGAAAAAAAGGCAGTACAAAAAAATAAAGTTGAAAATACGGTGGCTTTTAATCCATAGGTGGCGACCTTTACAAAAAAAGGCTCAGTTTATGTAAACGTAGCCAGAAAGAAAAAACTCTCCACCTGTAGTGCATGGAAAATCCCAAGATTCCAGACATCACTGAGAAAAAAAGCAAATTCCAGCACCATCTTCAATTGCTAAAAACATTAATTCTTCTTTATTAAATACGTCATTAAAAACATATCAAACAGCATACAGCATAGATTCCCCTGTCACACTAGCGATCAACGCGTTTCAGCCTGTCCGGCTTTAGTCATGATCTTTGACTAAAGTGGGACAGACTGAAACGCGTTGATTGCAAGTGTGTGACAGGGGAATCTATGCTGTATGCTGTATGCTGTTTTTAATGAAGTTTTTACTAAAGAAGAATTAATGTTTTTACCCACTGAAGACTGTGCTGGAACTAGCTTTATTTCTCAGTTTATGTAAGAGCCTAAACATCGCCACTAGAGATGAGCGAGCACTAAAATGCTCGGGTACTCGTTATTCGAGACTAACTTTTCCCGATGCTCGAGTGCTCGTCTCGAATAACGAGCCCCATTGACTTCAATGGGGCATACATTGTGTAGTAGATAAACAGCAAAATGATAATAATAACTAATACCACGTAAAGAAAAAAAATCTATAAGTAATAATGGTAACAATCGATTCTACAGACAAAGCAATCACTAGGATCCATAAGATGAAAAAAGGTAAAAAATATAACAAAAAATAGTAAAAATGAGAAATCCTAATAGTAATATCTAAAAATTGCCACAAGATGGTGGCAAAGAAGCACCTAATAAAGGTTTTACAGAACAGACCTGAAGGAGAACACTAATATTTTTAGCACCTTAAAGTGAGACCGTCAGGCAAATTAACCCCATAAACTGCCATTAGAAAGCATTGCCTCTATCACTTCATTGGTCCTCTACATGCCTGTAAACTTAAGCAATGAGGTGCTAAAGCTGTATGCAAATGACCTGTGAGATGTTCAATGAGTCATTATCATATTCAGATCTCCATCTCATTCATGAGTGGGGGGTACAGCCGCACCCCCAGTGTTTGACTGACAGTCTGTATAATGATGTGAGGTATAATGGTGTAATGGCTCCTCCATGTGCTTCCTGGTGCTGGCACCCCCTGCAGCCTGTGTGTGTATATACAACAGCTCCAGGCAGCCATGTTATAGCAGAACATGTCATGTACTTGTGTAGCTGATGTCTGTGTCTCATACATGTGTACAGCAGAGCATGTCAGGTACTTGTGTAGCTGATGTCTGGGTCTCACACGTGTATAGCAGAACATATCAGGTACTTGTGTAGCTGATGTCTGTGTCTCTCACATGTGTATTAGGAGGGAGAGCATGTCAGCAGATAAAGCACAGACACTAGTAATGCTTTACTATACATTACACACGGACATGAGGGAGGAGCGGGTAGGGGGAACAGTGGTGACATCACTTCCTCTGATCATGTAACCAACCTCATTTACATAATAAAGAAAAGATGATTTTACAATGATTAATGTATGAATTGAATAGATAAAGGCTACGATGGATCCTTGTGAGCTTCTCCAACAGGTAGAGGTGACAGAAATAATGACAGAGACCTGATGACCTGTGTCCTTTAAGGGCGCAGCCTGTTTGTACGTTAAGGCGTCTCTTCCTGTGGTAATAACTTTTCAACGCTTTAAGATATCCCTGTGATTTTGAGATTGTTTTCTCATAAGACATTGTAGTTTATTTTAGTAGTGTCATTTCGCTGATCAGTTTCTTTTTTGTGGGGCAAACATTCAATCATTTATGAAAAATATGAAAAATGTATATATTTCAAAGTTTCAAATGTTCTACTTTTTGGACAAAAATGCTCATATCAATCAAAAATAAAACTTGAAATTTAGCAGTGCTAGGTGTAAATCTACATTTATTTTAAAAAGTACTCCTTCTGGCACCCACTTCGGCTCTTCTCCTGTCTTCTTCATCAAGTATTGCAACCCCGCTCTGTGCGCTGGGACCGAACAAACGCTATGATGTCATAGTGAAAAATCTACCATGAAAATCAAGCATGATAAACCAAAGACTTACTCATAGATCCAAGCACTGTGACTGTGGTAAACCTCTATTTGTTTGTTATTTATGGCATTCTTCCTTCTATGCTAATGAGCCTGGCGGTCTCTAGAGGTGTTACCAGATCCCCTCCATGCTGTAGCTTCAAAGGCTGCTAGACTGTTTCACCCTTGCTCTCTGCTCCTGCAGCACTTTCCCCCTCTTTCTGATATAATCTTAGGGCTGGAAAGGAAGTTCCAGCACATTTGAGAGGCAGTTAGTGCTCCTTGCACAATTCAACAGCTTGTGAATCTGCAGCACTGAGAGGCTCTGCTAACAACCCAAGCAGCTTTTCAGGCTCATTACCATAATTTTAAGAGTTGATTTTTATAAGGCTATGGATAACAAATATAAAAAGATTACCACAGTCACAGTGCTTGGATCTATGAGTAAGTGTCCATGATTTATCGTACTTGATTTTAATGGTAGATTTCCCTTAAAGCAAGCAAAAAAGCTTTAAATGTGTCTGGCGCAGCATCTAGGACAGTGATGGCTAACCTATGGCACTGGTGCCAGAGGTGGCACTCAGAGCCCTTTCTGTGGGCACTCAGGCCATCACCAGAGATGACTCCAGGTGTCGTCCTGCAGTCCCAGAAAGCCCAGGACTTGCTGTGCACAAAGCTATTTTAAAGTGACAGCTGTACCTTGGACTATTTCCTGCTTTATTGGTGTCCTCAGGGGCTGGATTCAAAGAAAAACGAAAAAAAAGGGAGTATAAATCACAAATTAAATTTCTGTGTTGGCACTTTGCGATAAATAAGCGGGTCTTTGTTGTAGTTTGGGCACTCAGTCTCTAAAAGGTTTGCCATCACTGATCTAGGAGCTCCATTTATACTTACTACTCACTCCATTTAGTGCTGCATGCACTAGTCTTCTTTTACCTGTAATTGTACATTCTCTATTGTAAATTTTTGCCCTTTTGACTACTCTATTTGCATCACAATTGCGTTAATCCTCATTTTGATTGACCTGAGCTTGTTTTTGTCCACCTGTCTCTCGGTTTGTTATCTGTTCTGTGCACATACCCAGAGTAGGGACTGTCTGCAAGTAGGCAGAGACATAGGTTCTGGGAAAGAGCACGTTCAGCACCTCTTTTGATATGTGTATTGCATAACATGGAAAGTCATAAATTACATCCACAAGTTTACAAAGGTAAATCCAAAGCTTGTTATATTATATAAATGTGACATACTACTACATAAATAGTCTTTTTTGAAAGCAATGCAGCATATGCAAACTTAAAGATCTACCAGAAGGTGGCACTATTGCACCACATTTCTCATACGTTTTCATTGACAATGATGGCAACAAAAATTGGTTAATATTCTTATTACATCTAAAACTGCCAAGCAAACATTCCTGTGTATCTAAAAGGACAGAAAAGGTAATGTAGGTTCAAAGAAGCCATCACTGAGCTATAAGGTGTCTGTAATGAAGCTTTATTAATGATCCTCGGTCCCATTACAGCAAAAAAAAAAATTTGTCTGGCACTACAATTATAAAATATACAGTTTCAACTTGCATAAAAATTCAACATAAGAACAAACCTATGGAACCTATCTTGTACGTAACCCGGGGACAGTCTCCGGGTTACGTACAAGATAGGTTCCGTAGGTTTGCTCTTAAGTTGAATTTTTATGTAACTCAGAACTGTATGTTTTATCATTGTAACCCCAGATAGAATATTTTTGGTCTCTGTGACAATTGGATTTTAAAATTGTTGGATTGTTCTAAGAAGCAGGATTAACAATAAAGCTTAATTGCAGACACCTTTGAAAACTATTATACACCGGCCCCACCAGTCCCAGACCGGCCCCGGACCGGCCCAAAACCAATCGGCCCACCGGGATTTCTCCCGGTGGGTCCTATGGCCAGTCCGCCCCTGCTAACAAGTGGTTTAAACACTTAATGTGACAAGAAGTGATGACTAATCCATAAATGGGGGATAACATTGTATCTTGGGAAAACAACTTTAAGGTACTTATAAACATTAAAAAGTTGATGGTTGAACATTGAGTGATACTTAACAATGGACAACGTTTTGGTTGAGCAAAGATTAGTGGACCCAAAGAAATCTGGGTTTGGACCGAATGAAATTATATGCTGCCAGTAACTTTGTGAGCACCAAATGCAGGCATTACCGGTGGTGTGTAGAGCCAGATCTGAACCTGGTCCCAAACTTCTGATGAAGTTCGGCATTTTGTCTGGGGGACCCGATCCACCAAAGTTCATCACAGACCAGAACTTTGTGGTTTGGATCCACTCAACATTACATTGGCTGGAATTTATTTATGTGTCACATGGTCTAATAGTGCGGTTAAATTTACACAATTCTGGTGAAGTTTATGACTATCGGGTTCTGTTTTTGATCTTTTAGCCTGTTTAAATTGTGTGTTGCAGTGCCCCAGCTAGTTTTTTTGGGGCACTGACTATTTTCCACCCGGCGACACCCCCTCTCCCAAAGAATACAACCCCTTTTTAAAAGGTCAAGCCAATCCCTCCACCTGTTGCACAAGTTGGAAAAGCCTTTATAAATATGTCACAGGGTGTTTTGTGGAGAAAATTATAGTGGCCAAACTGGCTTCATAAATTCCCCCACAAATTCTTTTTATTTTTTGAAAGCTGTAGATAAAGCTAGCTTAAAAAATGTCATAGCTAATATGAATTGGAATATGCATGACAATATAAACAAAACAATCATTCACCAGATGATCAATTTGTCAGCAAATCTCTCTTGTTTACTCCAATGTGTCCAATCAGCAGTAGGGGTGGCGTCCAGGCACTCCATGTGTACTCATCTGTGTTTTCATTCAGGTCCTGGTTCTTTTTGCTTAGTTGTAGTCTTCTGCCTCAGTGCTAGGTTACTTGCACATGACTAGAAAACAGAGTGAAGAAATTAGCCAATACCCTTTTGAGGCTAACTGAGTATATTTGATGATGAGCTTTCAAGAATACTTGTTCTGTTTGTCAGACATGGTATTCCTGAAACAGAAAATTTAGAGCATTTTATACACACTATACACTATACCAGTGATGGCGAACCTTTTAAAGACCAAGTGCCCAAACTGCAAACCAAAGTCTACGCTATCGGTGCAAAGTGCCAACCCGGCTATTGAGCCTATAATTACCGACAATCCCCCTCTATAAGGGACATATAATAGTGCCACATGATGACCATTACCAGTACAACAAGATAAATACCACCATACTGATAATATACAGACCACTAAAGAAAGACCAACATCACCAATTATATCACAAAGCAGGAGCAAGTACAGCGGGGATCACTACCCCCATCCAGTGAGGATCACTACCCCCATCCAGTGAGGAATACTACTCCCATACACTGAGGAACACTACCCCCATCCACCGAGGAACAATACCCCCCATCCACCGAGGAACACTACCCCCATCCAGTGAGGAACACTACCCCCACACAGCAAGTGTGGGTGCACTGAATTACAAAGTTACATGGAATCAGGCAGGTGAATTTTCGATCAAATGTCCCCATATGACAGCTGTCTGTGGCCATATATATATATATATCTCCCTTGGTCCTGAGCTCTGGGCACCTGTGCCATGCTGTCAGTGAGGGCAGTGTAGTGCACCCCAGGGTCACTGACAGCATGGCACAGCAACAAGACAAGAGATCTGGGCCAAGGGCTGTATATATGTGGCCATGGGAAGCTGTCATACAGGGCAGTTTGGGACACTAAACAATAAGGACCTATAGTTGTTTAGTGTCCCATAGCTGCCTGTGACATATACACAGAGCAGCTCCTGTCTCCTGCAGTTACACTTATCTTTACAGGCTGCTATAGGCTCCTGCAGTTCCGTCTCTCTCCTCGTGTTTCCGGGCTGCAAGGGAGGAGGGGGAGGGAGTAAGAGTGTAAGGCAGCACTAGTGAGCACAGAGCAGCCTACAGTGAGAGATATCACTGGAGCGCTCGGCGATCGGCAGCTTTTCCTGCTGAACGAAGCTTCATTGATTCAAGATATAGACGGCAGGGGAGATGGTGTGCGTGCCCGTGGAGAGGGCTCTGCGTGCCCTCTGTGGCACGCGTGCCATAGGTTCGCCACCACTGCACTATACTATCATCAAAGAATCTCAAAAATACTTTAAAATAACAGAATGATATATAAACAGACATCTTATTTATAACTGGTCATCTTATTTGCACAGGAATTCTGGATATACGTCCTATTTTCTACTGCTAGAATATGTTCTTATCAACCCTACTGGGCTTATAAACAAGGTTGTGAATTCCACAACCAATATCATTAGCTGACTAGCCTTGCAGTCTTTTATTATTTTCATTGGCGCATTAGTGGCACTCACCTGCTAATGACACACGGGCTGCAAAAAGTGGTCCATGAAACCATGGCCTTACTTGTAGCCTTACTTTGCTTACTGCTAATGGTTACCTAGACTTTCTTGACTATTTACTTGCTTCTGATTTTGTACATTGCTACCATCTTGGTTCTGGCACATTTAATTACACTTTTGTAAGTACCGCTACCTAGTTGCTATCTGAAATTTTGTACAGGGCTGGCAGAAAACAGGGACAGAAGTTGTGAGCTATTGAGGGCTCACTTCTTCACCCTGTTGTGACAATTTCCCCAAATATTTTTAGGTACCTCATATTTCCAATCCTACCCCCGTACAACAATTTTAAAAACAAAAAAAATACAAAGGCATAAATGTCAGGATTCGGATCAGTGGATCCTCTGGACCACCATGGGAGGTGATTCTAGCCGACACCCATGACAGGAATCTAAGTGGCACCTGGTCTTCACCATAGCCCGCCGCAAAGCAGGATGGTCTTGCTGCGGCGAGGTTCCACCAGGCCGTTCCACAGGTGGCGTCCGAGGTCGAGGTACCTTAGCAGGAGACAGTCTCGTGGTCAGGTTCAGGCACAGTGTCATGGCAGGTGGCAGAGATGCAATGTCAAGTCCAATCCGGGGTCAGCAACGCAAGGTCCATGCAGATGGGAACAGGAACACAGGACACAGGAACAGGGGAACAGGAACTGGGGAAAATAAGGTCTCAGCGCAAATACTTCCATATATAATAATTATAGTAAAGTAATGAAGGTAAATTTCTAATGAAGACCACCGGTTGCAATAGTTTTCAACAATGTAATCCTCTTAGACTCAATCTTAGCAATCAGGTGATTGCTTGGTCATGTCCCATGGTGGATCTACTAAAAAATTTTAAAAGAAGAAATAAAAATTTCTTAATTAAAAATAAATTAATAAAAATGCCCATAAATCCATTAACATATAAACCAACATATAATGTGAAAAAAGTCAATCATAACACAAACCCCACATATATTGCATCACCACGTTAAAAACCCACCAAAATTATAATTTTTTTCATCCCACAAAAAATCCAATTAAAAGTGATCAAAAAACATATCTACTTCAGAATGATACTTGTGCAAAGTACATGGCCTGCAAAAAACTATCCATCAACAAGCTCTGTAGCCAAAAAAATGTAAATGTTATGCCATGATGCGATGCAAAAATTAGGTTTTTTTTGCAAATTTAGTAAAACATAAGAAAAAACATGGTAAGGTATCCCCGTAATCATATTGACACATAAACTAAAGATAACATGTTTATTAGGATATAGGGTGAACACCAAAAAAAGTTAAAAAAAATCCATTACAGAATTGATGCTTTTCTACTCCTCCACCCCCCTAGAAAAGTAAAAATTTTTCAACAATAAGGCTTAACCGAAATGGTATTACTGGAAAATGCTTCTCATCCCGGAAAAAAATAAATCACATGGCCCACTAACGTAAAAACAAAAAAATTATAGCCTACAAAAGGACACCAATGAGGAAACTAAAATCCAGTTCTAAAAGACAAAACTTGGAGATGCATGTAGTTCCTTCCCTTAGGCGCCTCGCTGTCTGCATAACAAATTTTAAGATGGGATTTCTCTTTTTATCTTTTAAAAATGAGCAAATTCCAGGTCTAAATGAACGTATTACCGACAAAATTGGTCTATTTTAAAATTTCAACTCCATTTGGTTTTAATTACTATGTGGCGCTCAAAGGGTTAAAAATGTTCCAATAAGCATTTTCTAGTGGTTTGAGGGGTGTACATTGAAAATGGGGGTCTTAGGGGGATTTTAATGACTTATGCTAGAAACTACTTTTTTTTTCTTTTTAATTATCTCAAATTTCAATTTAGAAATTTTGGGAAAAAAATGAAAATCTCTGTTCAATTTGTAAGCTGTCTACTGTAATATACAAATAAAAGGACTTTTAATAAGTGATGAAAACATAAAGTTGATAGTTGAGAAATGTTAGTAAGTAACTAATTTCAGTGGTAAAACTATCAGTCTCAAAACAATATAATTTAAAATTTTGAAAATGACAAATTTCTCCCCAAAAATTGGCAAATTTTTGTTTGTGTCTTTTATAAATAAACGCAAAACATATCAACCAAAATTTACTACTAGCATGAATTCCATTTTGTCATGGATAAACAATCACTAAATCATTTTGGTAAGTTAAAGTGTTCAAAAGTCATAACCATTGTCACATTCTAGGGAATGTGGAGAGTCTCTTTGGGAAGAGTCTGTGGACCCTCTGGACCACCACCAGTCAGAGCCTGGGATGACAGCAGGAACACAGAAGAACACTGGTAACTCTGGTATGGACTGAAGACAGCAGGAGCACAGGATGGCAGAAGGACACCATTGAGCTGGAACCCTGGAAGGCACAACAGGAGTACGGGAGCAGACCACAGGAACAGACATCAGGATACACAGGAAAAGACCATAGGATACACTGGAACATACCACAGGATACACTGGAACGGACCACAGGATACACAGAAACGGATCACAGGATACACAGGAACGGACCACAGGATACACAGGAACGGACCACAGGAATGGACCTCAGGATACGGACCACAGGATACACAGGAACGGGGACCCGCGCAACCTGGAGAACTGGGAAGCAGGTTCGTGGACAGGTGAGTCTGGGTCCGGGGACGGAGCAGCATGGGTGTGCCCGCAATCCGTGACATGGATCGCGGGGGCACCCATGACAATCATATAAAGCGATATAAAGCGATACATGCCAGATTAAAAAAAAAGAGGCTGAGCCTTAAAATACAAACTGGCTGTGTCCTGAAAAGGTTAAAGGGGTATTCCGGGATTTAAACGTCTGATACAAACACCCATGATGCTTTAAATAAATAAATGTAACAAAACTCAATGTCATTATTCACAAAATGGAGCTTAATTAGTTTGATTTTATGATTCATGAAATTTTATGGCCTCTCTAAAGTAGGATTCACCAAAATGGCTGCCACTGTAAACTACAAGTCCCAAGATCTTTTAGTTCTCAGTAACTCCTCCTACTTCTTATGCTCTGCTCCCAGTGACAGGAACACGCTGGAGACACACAGGAGTCTTTCACTTCAGGGGGAATGATTTGAAGATCCAGCAGGGAATGCTAGGAGCTGCCGGATTATAGAGCAGAGCCGGAAATGCCAGCGCAAACAAGGAGACCGCTGGCCCTTTAAATCCTGAAGAGCCGACGTGTGCGCGCCCTAGAGGGCTGGGACCCGCGCAACCTGGAGAACTGGGAAGCAGGTTCGTGGACAGGTGAGTTTGCGTCCGGGGAACGGAGCAGCATGGGTGTGCCCGCAATCCGTGACATGGATCGCGGGGGCACCCATGACAATCATATAAAGCGATACATGCCAGATTAAAAAAAAAAAGGCTGAGCCTTAAAATACAAACTGGCTGCTTCCTGAAAAGGTTAAAGGAGTATTCCGGGATTTAAACGTCTGATACAAACACCCATGATGCTTTAAATAAATAAATGTAACAAAACTCAATGTCATTATTCACAAAATGGAGCTTAATTAGTTTGATTTTATGATTCATGAAATTTTATGGCCTCTCTAAAGTAGGATTCACCAAAATGGCCGCCACTGTAAACTACAAGTCCCAAGATCTTTTAGTTCTCAGTAGCTCCTCCTACTTCTTATGCTCTGCTCCCAGTGATGATCTAACAGGTTTTCTTGCACTGTTACCATAGTAATGATGTGTAACTGACATCACCAAAACACTGGCCATACTGGATGCACGGCAACTAACCGACTACAGCTAAACTTAGTGATGATCACATGACCTGCTTAGGCAGCCACAGTACATGTGATGTGGACATGTGACATGTCTTCTCCGTGTGGAGGAAATTAACAGACTGATTAAAGGCCAGTAGCGTTTTAATTCTTCATTACAGTGTATGTGCAAGGTATTTTTCTGCTAAGGGGAGCTAAATTTTAAATAACAAATGATTACATATAAGCTTATATTTAAAGGACCCATTTTCATATGAATTATGCTGATTCCTGGAATACCTGCTTAAGCTCCATCAGACATTTATATTCTCATCTAGGGTTCTGCTCCTCTTATCAATAATCTGTGATTCCATTGGGATGGCTTGTATTGTACATCTTGTATGGTAATGTATTATATGTTGTACCTCAATTCTTTATTTCTTTCGCATATCCTTCATGCTCAAATGCAAGTGTATAAAGGTTCCACATCGTCCATCTCTATTTACATGTTATCTTCCAATACAACCCCCTCAAGTCTTTTTGGATTTCACCTGAGCCACATATATAAAATGAGAAGCTGGATAAAAGACAATCGTTCTCCAGTTTGCCAGGGGCCGTTTTCGTGATCCATGGGGGTTAAAATCGGCCTTTGGGTAGACTACAACTTAAATGTTTGGTATAAACCCTTAAAGTAGAGTCTAGTCCTGCAGCCAGTTTGCAACCACTGGAACTGGAACACAGAGCCCCTTACATTGAACCAAGACTTACTGGTAGACATAAAGATGAATGAGCCTTTCTAAATGGCATAATTTAGTATTGTGTGCCATGTCAGGGCCAAAAGTTCTGAGAATGATACAAATGTTAATTTTTACAAAGTCTACTGCATCAGGTTTTATAATGGCAATTTGCATATACTCCAGAATGTTATAAAGAGTGATCAGCTTAACAGTTCATTGCAAATCAATATTTGCTTCTAGAAAATGAATTCTTTCCCAACCCAAACATTTAATTGCATACTCGCTAATTAGGAACACTAACATCGGTTTCAGTGATTGCTCCAGTAACACAGGTGGTGGGTGTTTGATGAGGACAGGATCAATCTGTCATGATTAAGTAAGAATCACACCACTGGACACTTTAAAAGGAAGCTGGTGCTTGGAATCATTGTTTCTCTTCTGTTAACCATGGTTATCTCTAAAGAAACACGTTCAGTCATCTTTACACTGCACAAAACTGGCCTAACAGGGAAGAGTATCGCAGCTAGAAAGATTGCACCTCAGTCAACAATCTATCACATCATCAATTAATTCAAGGAGAGAGGTTCTATTGTTGCCAAAAAGGCTCCAGGGCGCCCAAGAAGGACCAGCAAGCGCCAGGACTGTCTCTTAAAAGTGTTTCAGCTTTGGGATCGGGCTACCAGCAGTGCTGAGCTTCCTCAAGAATGGCAGTAGACAGGTGTGAGTGCATCTGCCCACACTGTGAGGCGGAGACTCTTAGAGCAAAGCCTGGTGTCAAGGAGGGCAGCAAAGAAGCCATTTCTCTCCAGAAAAAACATTAGGGACAGACTGATATTCTGCAAAAGATACAGGGAGTGAACTGCTGAGGACTGGGGTAAAGTCATTTTCTCTGTTGAATCCCCTTTCCGATTGTTTGGAACATCTGGAAAACAGATCGGAGAAGACAAGGTGAGCGATACCACCAGTCTTGTCTTATGCCAACTGTAAAGCATCCTGCAACCATTCATGTGTGGGGTTGCTTCTCAGCCAAGGCAATCGGCTCTCTCACAGTCTTGCCTAAAAACACATCCATGAATTAAGAATGGTACCAGAAAGTCCTCCAAGAGCAACTTCTCCCAACTGTCCAAGAGCAGTTTGGTGATCAATAATGCCTTTTCCAGCATGATGGAGGACCTTCCATAAAGCAAAGGTGATAACTAAATGGCTCTGGGAACAAAACATAGAGATTTTGGGTCCATGGCCTGGAAACTCCGCAGATCTTAATCTCATTGAGAACTTGTGGTCAATCATCAAGAGACAGTGACAAAAGGCAAAATGTAAGCATGCAAGAAACAACTGCTATCAGTCAGGATTTGGTCCAGAAGTTGATTGAGAGCATGCCAGGGAGAATTGCAGAGGTCCTGAAGAAGAAGGGTCAACACTGTATTGACGTGCTGCATTAACTCATTCTAACTGTCAATAAAAGCTTTTGTTACTCATAATATGATCGCAATTGTATTTCTATATGTGATAAAAACATCTGACAAACACACCAGAGGGCAACAGATCATGTGAAAATATAATATTTTTGTCATTCTCAAAACTTATGGCCATGACTGTACTAGATCTCTGATAGACTGCAATACAGGGTGCTGAATTATAGCTATGGGAGCCTTTAAAAGGGTTTAAGCTGTTATGGTAACCAATCCAAGTTTAGCCATACTTTTGAATTCATGTGCAATATATCAATTAACGTAAGACTTTCATCCACTTTTTTTAAAATTTTTTAAAATTTTTGATTAGTGTTAGTAATTTTTATTAATAGAAATACAAACCTTTTTCAAACAAAAATAACATCAAATAGGTGCACACTATGCTGTCCTTCCAGAAAAAGCATAATACCTGGATACGGACTAATTGTAGGCACATTGGCAATTGCCTAATCCAAGCTGTAAAACTGTTTTGTTCTTTAAGTGTGAGTAATGATAGAGTCATAATAGGTCTAATAATATTTCAAGGGAAAAAGAAAAGTCTCTCACATATTTATTCAAAACCAAAATAACACAGGAAATATTTATACAGTTGCCAGGGGTGAAGTCGAAAGTCCAGCATGTTCTCACATAAGACCATTATGATGAACATTATGTAAGTAGCACCATGGCGCACCAGACCAAGTCATCAATAGATTAAATTAATTTAATATGTTAGCACCTAAACAACCTAAAATAGTATAGTTTTTTTTCAGGTTTTGCCAAGGTAAAATAAGCTTTTATTGTAATCAACTAATAAGCAACTAATAAGCAAATCAACTAATCTTATCAAACAACAACATAACAGCCAGTTATTTCAGTGTGAACCCCTTTAGGACCTGGCCAGTTTATAGCTTTAAGGTTTACCATCATATGAGATCATTTTAATATTGTGTGTGTGTTGGGATGTGAAGAAATTTTTTTCTAATATACTTCATTCTGCTTAGTTTTAAAACAAAAGACTCAGTATCTACAATAGGGAAGTGTATTCCGGCCTGTATACTGTCTGCCTATGGTGGCTGCATGACCTAACATGCCTGTGTGGTTAAACAGCTCTAAGATGGGAGGATTAACCCCTTCCATTCTGTATATACTTGAGTATAAGCTGAGTTTTTGAGCACAAAAAATGTGCTGAAAAACTGAAACAGCTTATACTCCAGTCAAGAGAAAATAAGGTCAAAACTCACCTTTCGGGTGCCCCCCGCAGGTCTTCTCTTCTTCCGTTAGCAGTGGCAGGTATGTCTGCACTGGCTGGTGCGGAAGAAAAATAGACCTGCGGGGGGCGCCGGAAAGGTAAGCTTTGACTTTTTTTTTAAGTCCTACCAGGGGCAGGCAGGCTGTATACTAGAGGCCAGAGGAAGACTGTATACTAGGGGCTGGAGGCAGGCTGTATGCTAGGGGGCTGGAGGCAGGCTTTATACTAGGGGGCCACTGGCAGGCTGCATACAAGGGGACTGGAGGAAGGTTTTATACGAGGGGGCCGGAAGCAGGCTGTATACTAGGGGCCTAGAGGCAGGTTGTATACTAAGGGGTTAGCTGGGTATATACTGTGGGCAGGGGCTGGCTGACTATATACTAAGGGCTGGCTGGTGATGGAATGTCCTGCCTATATACTGGGGGCATGAGCTGCTAGATACTGGTGGGCATGGGCTGGCACCAATGCATTTAAGCTTATATTTGAGTCAATAGGTTTTCACAGTTTTTGTGGGAAAATTAAGTACCTTGGCTTATATTCGGGTCGAATATACCCTAGTATATACTGTAGGTAAAAAGCATAATTTTTGGTGGGTTTTTAAAAAATATTTACGCTGCTCATCCTGCAGGTTCAATCCTTTTGTTTTATTGTATGGGTGATTATAGACATGGTGATACATAATATGTGGGGCTTGTATGGCGATTTTTTCCTTTTTACAATTTTTATATGTAAGTGTTATATATAACAGGGCTTTGTTTTTTTAATTCATGAATTTATTTTTTTTTATTTAAAAACATGTTTGTTTTTTTTACTTGTCCCACTATGGGACTTCAACAAGCAGTCATTTGAATTGTCCAGTGAAGAGCTGCACCTGCCTTGGGTCCTTGACTTTTTAGATACTTGACTTATTAATAATTAAAAATCATACAATGGGGCAGATTTACTTACCCGGTCCATTCGCGATCAAGTGGCACGTTCTCTGCGGTGGATTCGGGTCCGGACGGGATTCACTAAGGTAGTTCCTCCGACGTCCACCAGGTGGCGCTGCTGCGCTGAAGTTCCCTGGAATGCACTGATCTTCACCAAGCAGGACCGAGTGAAGGTAAGCGTGAGTCCCACAACACTTTTTTTTTTAATGCGGCGGTTTTTCCGAATCCTACGGGTTTCCGTTAGGCCACGCCCCCCGATTTCCGTTGCGTGCATGCCAGCGCCGATGCGCCACAATCCGATCATGTGCGCCAAAATCCTGGGGCAATTCAGGGAAAATCGGCGCAAATCGGAAATATTCGGGTAACACGTCGGGAAAACGCGAATCGGGCCCTTAGTAAATGTGATGTTCTGGATTTTCTTTTAGATTTTTGATGCTCACAGTTGAAGTATACTTTAGATATCTGCATTCTTTGTATTTGAGAAAAAGTGCAAAATCAGCATGTACAGAATTGTGTTTGAATACTTTGTGTTAGAATTTTCTGATATAATTTCTCCAAAAATTTTAACCCCTAGTACGGCGCACGTCTGGTGCGGGTACATGGAGAGGGCTCACTGGCTGAGCCCTCTCCATAGCCGGTGAGTCTTTGCTGCATATTGCTTCATATTGGTTTGATTAAGATAATACGTTACAAAATAGTTCATTTCCTTTAAGGGGATTGTCATGGCGAGGGTGTCGCTGCCTAATCACATGACTTGGGGTGCAACTGTACAGGTTAATTTAGCCTACTCAAACTTGCGCTCACCTTTGACTCAGGATACAAATCACACCTCATTTAGCTACAGCACTCCAGATATTATCAGCTCCCAACACTTATTGCATTTGAACTGGGACCAATAAGTATCGAACTCTACATCCACTCTTGCTTTTCAAGCAGTCACCTTGTTACACCACTAGACATGCACACTCAGCTCTCTAACAGTCACACAGCTAATCACACTTTACAATGCTATGAGTTTGTAGAGCATACAGGGACCAAAATTAATGTAAACACTTTACATGTTAAAAAACAAAAGAATTACAAAATGAAATGACACACAACATGGCAAACACTTATGAAATAAAAAGGGAGAAAATAACAAACTTACAAATTAAAGAAATTCCCGATTTCCTGGAGGTGGGAGAAATATGGAACACCCAGCTTGTCAGGCAGCCCCCATAAAGTAAACACTATTTCCTGTATCTCATATTGTTTTATAAGATCTCTGTTTAGTTCAGGTTTCAGAACCTCCCATTGATTAATTAGTCCATAGGGTCATTCAGGATTGGATTAAATGTTAATGAGGGGGAGAGTCCAGGAATATTCAAAGTTTCTTTGTTTCCAAGTCCTGATGCAGGAATGGGGGTAGGTGTAGAGAAGAGGTGACAAATGTCTTTAGAAGTCATCACAGAACATTCTTCAGGTCAGAGTTTATCAGGCTATAAAGACTCCAGGATGTTGTAAAAGCTACCTGGACGCTTCAATAGATGCCAATTGTCATATAGTTCAACAAAGCTAGTTAAACAGATCTTACACATTCAAGATTAATATTTCATTGACAGGGATGTTCAGACTGATAGACTTCAGTCAATGGTTGCACTTTGTTATTTACCTGAGAGGAGGATTACCAGGATTTATAGTCCAGATATAGATATTCTGAACTGAACTCAGCAGTTCAAGTCAGTGGGGCACATTTACTAAGGGCCGTGCGTCAGTCTTCTGTCGGTCTTTGCACATTCTCATGAAGAATGTGCTTGCACAGGTATTTAAGAAGTATCTGCACCAAATTTGTTCCACGCAACCCTTTTGTGGCGCAGCTGTACTAGTCTTCATGCAACACAAATTTCTGCACTGAAGGGGGCATTCCGGTGCTCAGTGGCACCATGTCCAGATTTAACATGGAAAGTTCAACAGAGGTTGTTATAGGTGCACAAAAAAAAAGTGCTACACTCGGAGCAGTGCAGGGGGCACCAGATTCATGGAGGACAGGAGCCCAGAAATCCTCAATCGGGTGTCCTCTGCACACTACACAGTTTGCTCTAGTCTTGGTAAATGTGCCCCTGTATTTATACTTTGGGACCAGTAAATTCCTCAGGCACTTGAAGCAAGTTTTTTCAAAATAGTATATCCTGTATCCCATTTCCAAAGAAAAGTGTAACATCTTTATTAACCCCTTCCCGACATTTGACGTAATAGTACTGCGTGGCGAGGGGTGCGTTCCCGCATTTTGCAGTACTATTACATCAGGTTTGGAAAGATGGCGATTCAAAATAAATGAGATTTTCTATATTAGTTTTTTTCCAGTAAAATTGTAAAAATATAGAAAAAACTATATTAGTGAGGTATCACTTTAATGGTAGTGATCTATAGAATAAAGATAATATAGTATTTTTAGTGTAGGGTGTATGACCACCAAAAAATCCCCAAAAAATTTTCCTCCATACATTCAAGAGTTAATAAAAGCTCATCAAAAAGCTAATGACCCACTAAAATGAAGTATTTGTAAATTGCATCTCATGTTGCAAAAAAATAAGCCCTTATATGTCCAAATTGCCAAAAAAATAAATATTTTATAGCCTGTGAATGGCACATCTTCCCTTCAATGCCCTGGCGTGTGCCCATACAACAGGTTACCACCACATATGGGGTATGGTTATACTCGGGAGAGATTGGGTAATCAACTTTGTGGAACGTTTCGGTATTTTATCCACTGACAACTGACAACACGTTCATTTAGCCAAAAAAAATGTAATTTCTGAATTGCATCCAAATTTGTTTTAACCCCTGTAAATCAATTAAAGGGTTACCAAACTTCATAAAAGTTGTTTTACATACGTTGAGGAATATAGTTTATATAATATGGTAATTTATGGGGTTTTACTTTTATTTAGGCCTCGCAAAGTGACTTGAAACCTGAGCAGGTCCCTCAATAGCAGGATTTTGCGTTTTTTATGAAATGTGAAAAATCAGACCTAACGTTCAAAACATACCACCTAAATTTTTCAACTAACATGAAGTACAGGTCACCGGAATATAGCACGTATGTAAAGAGGAATGGGGTCTCCAAATTTAAAAAGATTTGGGGCAAGTGGCCAGATACGCCTGGTTTACCATCAAGCTCCCTTATAAGACTAAGAACTAGCTTAGAATATCAATTATCATTGGCAAAATAAGGAAAGATTTAGGTCTTCTTTAATATGTGAATAATTATATGAGACCTGAAGGGTCTTAGAAGAGCTGCCTCGCAAAGGTGGGTGGGGGGAGTTGGGAAGGGAGGGAGGGAGTATGCTGCTAATAATAAGCGTATATGATAAAACGTACATCCTGTAAGAGAAAATGGATACAACTGTAATTCTCTTGTAATGCTTTTATGAGTATAATTTGAGTTTGTATTATTGTATAAAGCCAGAGCTTATTGTAAAGATATGTACGTACTCCCCTCCAGGTTGTACTTGTTGGGTGTGTTCTTATATAAAAAAAAAATGTTCAATAAAAATATCTGAGTACAAAGTTTCATGAGAAAACTTTTTCAAAATCACTTGGATACGTTAAAGCGTTCCAAAGTTATAACCACTTATAGTGACACATGTCAGAATTTTAAAAATGGGATGTGTCAGGAAGGTGAAAAGTGTTTTGGTGTTACGGGGTTAATTTCTCAAAGAAAGCTAAGTGTGCAAGTTGTAAAAGTGCAAAAAATTTTCAGAGAGGAAAACCTAAATAAGCACTGTTATCCACCTCACTCCGCTACCATATTCTTCTGATGGTCATGTGGAGTTGCTAGGCATGCATACATTTTCACTTTTCATTTTTTCCTAATAAATGTGTCAGAATCTAGCCAGATAGAGGATCCTCTAATTTGCAGATTTGGGGAAATAAATTGGACTTTTCACCCACCAAGATAATTCTGATATATATTTGGAATCCAAGTGTTTGTAAAAATAGTTGCTAATTTTTGTGCAGAGGAACTCCAGTACCATGGGTGTAACTAGGAGAGGCTGGGCCTATACTACATATCTGGAGTGGGTCACCTTCCCCTTAAAACATGCCATTGTGCCTACAGTCAAGGCCAAAAGTTTTGAGAATGACAAAAATATTTTATTTTTACATGATCTGTTGCCCTCTGGTTTTTAGTATTTTTTTATACTACTTGTTTGTCAGATGTTTTTATCACATACTGAAATACAAGTGCAATCATATTATGATTAACAAAAGCTTTTATTGACAGTTAGAATGAGTTAATGCAGCAAGTCAAATGCAGGTACATGTCAAATGTAATTATTTTTTGTGTTGAAAGGGACATAGAGATTGAATGTATTCTTGCATGTTGCTTGTGTGATTATGGCCTCCTGTCCTCCATCCTCCTCACATTTTAGTCTCTCTCCTACATCTCCCTCATATTGTGGCCTCCTGTCCCCCATTCCCCTCATTTTGTGGCCTCTTGTCCTCTATCTTCCTCATATTGTGTCTTCTCTCCTTCATCCTCCTCATATTGTGGCTTCCTGTCCGCCACCCCTTCATATTGTGGCCTCCTGCTCTCCATCTCGCTCATATTGTGGCCTCCTGTCCTCCACCCCCTCATATTGTGGCCTCCTGTCCTCCATCTCTCTCATATTGTGGCCTCCTATCCTCCACCCCCCTCATATTGTGGCCTCCTGTCCTCTACTTCCTGCATGATCTACGACTCCTGGGCTGCTTTCTTATCTGTGGCATACTGTCTCCTCAATGAGTGAAGTGACAGCATGAGTTTGAAGATGAAAGTGAAAGTGCACGCATAGTTTGAAGATGAGAGACGCTGGACTGTACGTGTATATATGTGTGTGGATATTTCTCAGCTTTCTGCGCCCTGCGTTCCTGTCAATTGGGGAAGATGTGGGAGGAGACTGGCTAACAAAGCCTCTTGGTGTTCAGGCCCGACAGAGGGGGCACAATCTCCCTGCCTGGTGTCTAACTGTATGGGCTGTACTGATGAAATGTATACAGTAACGTATTGTATGTATGTTAATATTTGATGTCTATAAACGTATGTGCTTGTACAATGATTGTAGTATATAATTTATATGTTTTGTGTTTAATCTTTTTTTACTGTGCTTTTGGTTTCTTTATGTTGTCTGATGTGTAATACTGTATATGAGTGTAAATATGTGTTATATACTGCATGTGTGTGGTCATGATGTGTATATACTGTATTTATTTTATTTATTTTTTTTTATTTGAGGTTTTTATACTGATGCATGTATTTGATATATATAGACATGTGTGAGATTAATATATTTTTTTATTTTTAAGAGGAAAGTGGAGCCCATGCACAAGTCTGCTATGGGGCCCAGCCTCTCGATTTGCCCCTCTCCCCCCGAAAACAATATACTGTTTAATGCCCAAAAAAAACAATCACCTCTTCTAGCATGTCTGTTTGAGAAATGCTTACATTCCCAATAAAAGAGCAATTCTCAAGAATTTTATCATAACTCTACATAGTTACTGTTCCTCTTTTACTATAAACTGTCAATCATCTTTGGTGTCATGGTTCAGGGTGGGTCCTACACAGTCTGATACTTTCAAACCTTATTCAGTTCTACCAGTGCTTGATGAAGGAAGTCCTGGTCATTTCTTTTTTTCAATACGCCAAAGATCCACTTAGTAACTAACTATAAAAAGTTAACATGTGAATGTTACACGCACCTACAGTATACCTCTAATCTACTATAACTCAAGTAACTTTTTTTATGAAATCTGGAACTATATTTTATACCAACAGGCTAAATTGATTTTAACTTGTATAGAATTCCTTTCTATAAATTATAAATGATTGTGTTATATAGTATATACAAACATAACAAGCACCACCAGGAAGACCAATGTGTAGCATTTACGAGGGCGAGAATGTGCTGTAAAATTTTTATTATGTTATTTTTTGCTGCAGCAGGGGGAAGAGCACAACCATTGCATTGCCAAGCTTGAATTCCACTCTGGATATAGGAACAGTTACTGGTAAAGGGTTAGAAGTCCTCCACATATCACCTGAAATGATCTGCCACTGAAGCACTGTCCCTTAATTACAGCCATTTTTCATAGGTTCCAAACAGTCACGGGGTTGGCAGGACAGTCCTGGTTTTTCACAGCACTGTCCCACTGTCCCGGTGGTTGGGAGAATGTCTCTGCTTGTTCAGGTTCGTCCAGCCCCAACACTTTACAGTTGCAGAGTCGAGACTTGGGCGGATAAACTCCTAACTGTCCCTACACACAGTTTCTTTTGCTCTTTACAGATGTGTGTGTAGGTAGCACTTTCCCTTGGCTGGCCACCACCTCCTTCTAGTCAGTTTAGAGTCTAACATCGGAGAAGAACAGGACTGCTGCGGGAGAATATAGAAGGTAAGTAATACTTTTTTTTGTTTAATACACAGAAGGGAGACGGGCCACAATATAAGTGAGATGGAGGACGAGGCCACAATATAAAGGGAGGATGGAGGCCTCCTCCCTTATATGTGGCCTCCTTTCCTCCATCCTCACTTATATTGTGCCTGTCTCCCCTTCTGTGTATTAAAACAAAAAAAACGTATTGCTACCTTTTCCCCCGCAGCAGTCCTGCTTCTTCTCCTGATGCCTAGACTCTAAACTGACTAAAGGAGGTGGTGGAACTGAGGCCAAACAATGATGAGGACAGTAGGTCCCATATGATGTAGCACAGGATCCCACAATATGAAGAGAATGTGTGGCCTCCTATCCTCCACCCCCCTCATATTGTGGCCTCCTGTCCTCCATCTCCCTCATATTGTGGCCCCTTGTCCCCCATCTCTCTCATATTGTGGCCTCCTATCCTCCACCCCCCTCATATTGTGGCCCCTTGTCCCCCATC
Organism: Engystomops pustulosus; assembly: GCA_019512145.1. NCBI lineage: Eukaryota > Metazoa > Chordata > Amphibia > Anura > Leptodactylidae > Engystomops > Engystomops pustulosus. The sequence goes on along the minus strand of CM033641.1, from coordinate 93,852,878 downwards.
TCCCTCATATTGTGGCCCCTTGTCCTCCATCTCCCTCATATTGTGGCCTCCTGTCCTCCATCTCCTTCATATTGTGGGATCCTGTGCTACATCATATTGTGACCTACTGTCCTCCATCATATTGTGGCCTCCAGTTCCACCACCTCCTTCTAGTCAGTTTAGAGTCTAGGCATCAGGAGAAGAAGCAGGACTGCTGCGGGGGAAAAGGTAAGCAATACGTTTTTTTTTGTTTAATATACTTCCTGCATATTAGCGGCTCCTGGGCTGCTTCTTATCTGTGGCATACTGTCTCCTCAATGAGTGAAGTGACAGCATGAGTTTGAAGATGAAAGTGAAAGTGCACGCATAGTTTGAAGATGAGAGACGCTGGACTGTACGTGTATATATGTGTGTGGATATTTCTCAGCTTTCTGCGCCCTGCGTTCCTGTCAATTGGGGAAGATGTGGGCAGGAGACTGGCTAACAAAGCCTCTTGGTGTTCAGGCTCCGACAGAGGGGGCACAATCTCCCTGCCTGGTGTCTAACTGTATGGGCTGTACTGATGAATGTATACAGTAACGTATTGTATGTATGTTAATATTTGATGTCTATAAACGTATGTGCTTGTACAATGATTTAGTATATAATTTATTGTTTTGTGTTTAATCTTTTTTTACTGTGCTTTTGGTTTCTTTATGTTGTCTGATGTGTAATACTGTATATGAGTGTAAATATGTGTTATATACTGCATGTGTGTGGTCATGATGTGTATATACTGTATTTATTTTATTTATTTTTTTTTATTTGAGGTTTTTATACTGTGCATGTATTTGATATATATAGACATGTGTGAGATTAATATATTTTTTTATTTTTAAGAGGAAAGTGGAGCCCATGCACAAGTCTGCTATGGGGCCCAGCCTCTCGATTTGCCCCTCTCCCCCCGAAAACAATATACTGTTTAATGCCCAAAAAAAACAATCACCTCTTCTAGCATGTCTGTTTGAGAAATGCTTACATTCCCAATAAAAGAGCAATTCTCAAGAATTTTATCATAACTCTACATAGTTCTGTTCCTCTTTTACTATAAACTGTCAATCATCTTTGGTGTCATGGTTCAGGGTGGGTCCTACACAGTCTGATACTTTCAAACCTTATTCAGTTCTACCAGTGCTTGATGAAGGAAGTCCTGGTCATTTCTTTTTTTCAATACGCCAAAGATCCACTTAGTAACTAACTATAAAAAGTTAACATGTGAATGTTACACGCACCTACAGTATACCTCTAATCTACTATAACTCAAGTAACTTTTTTTATGAAATCTGGAACTATATTTTATACCAACAGGCTAAATTGATTTTAACTTGTATAGAATTCCTTTCTATAAATTATAAATGATTGTGTTATATAGTATATACAAACATAACAAGCACCACCAGGAAGACCAATGTGTAGCATTTACGAGGGCGAGAATGTCTGTAAAATTTTTATTATGTTATTTTTTGCTGCAGCAGGGGGAAGAGCACAACCATTGCATTGCCAAGCTTGAATTCCACTCTGGATGTAGGAACAGTTACTGGTAAAGGGTTAGAAGTCCTCCACATATCACCTGAAATGATCTGCCACTGAAGCACTGTCCCTTAATTACAGCCATTTTTCATAGGTTCCAAACAGTCACGGGGTTGGCAGGACAGTCCTGGTTTTTCACAGCACTGTCCCACTGTCCCGGTGGTTGGGAGAATGTCTCTGCTTGTTCAGGTTCGTCCAGCCCCAACACTTTACAGTTGCAGAGTCGAGACTTGGGCGGATAAACTCCTAACTGTCCCTACACACAGTTTCTTTTGCTCTTTACAGATGTGTGTGTAGGTAGCACTTTCCCTTGGCTGGCCACCACCTCCTTCTAGTCAGTTTAGAGTCTAACATCGGAGAAGAACAGGACTGCTGCGGGAGAATATAGAAGGTAAGTAATACTTTTTTTTGTTTAATACACAGAAGGGAGACGGGCCACAATATAAGTGAGATGGAGGACGAGGCCACAATATAAGGGAGGATGGAGGCCTCCTCCCTTATATGTGGCCTCCTTTCCTCCATCCTCACTTATATTGTGGCCTGTCTCCCCTTCTGTGCAATATAAGTGAGGATGGAGGACAGGAGGCCACAATATAAGGGAGGATGGAGGCCTCCTCCCTTATATTGTGGCCTCCTGTCCTCCATCCTCACTTATATTGTGGCCTGTCTCCCCTTCTGTGTATTAAACAAAAAAAACGTATTGCTTACCTTTCCCCCCGCAGCAGTCCTGTTTCTTCTCTTGATGCCTAGACTCTAAACTGACAAGAAGGAGGTGGTGGGCCAGCCAAGGGAAGGAGCTACCTACACACACATCTGCTAAAGAGCAAAATAAACTGTGTGTAGGGACAGTAGGAGTTTATCCCGCCTCCTAGTCTCGACTCAGCTGTAAAGTGTTGGGGCTGGGACGAACCTGAACATGCAGAGACATTCTCCTAACCACCCGGGACAGTGGGACAGTGCTGAGAAACCAGGACTGTCCTGCCAACGCCTCCTGTCCTCCATCCTCACTTATATTGTGGCCCGTCTCCCCTTCTGTGTATTAAACAAAAAAAAGTATTACTTACCTTTCTATCATTCTCCCGCAGCAGTCCTGCTTCTTCTCCTGATGTCTAGACTCTAAACTGACTAGAAGGAGGTGGTGGGCCAGCCAAGGGAAAGTGCTACCTACACACACATCTGCTAAAGAGCAAAAGAAACTGTGTGTAGGGACAGTAGGAGTTTATCCCGCCTCCAAGTCTCGACTCTGCAACTGTAAAGTGTTGGGGCTGGGACGAACCTGAACAAGCAGAGACATTCTCCCAACCACCCGGGACAGTGGGACAGTGCTGAAAAACCAGGACTGTCCTGCCAACCCCGTGACTGTTTGGAACCTATGGAAAAATGGCTGTAATTAAGGGACACCATCTCCTTATATTTGTGGGATCCTGGCTACATCATATTGTGACCTACTGTCCTCCATCATATTGTGGCCTCCAGTTCACCACCTCCTTCTAGTCAGTTAGAGTCTAGGCATCAGGAGAAGAGCAGGACTGCTGCGGGGGAAAAGGTAAGCAATACGTTTTTTTTTTGTTTAATACACAGAAGGGGAGACAGGCCACAATATAAGTGAGGATGGAGGAAGGAGGCCACAATATAAGGGAGGAGGCCTCCATCTCCCTTATATTGTGGCCTCCTGTCCTCCATCCTCAATTATATTGTGGCCCGTCTCCCCTTCTGTGTATTAAACAAAAAAAAGTATTACTTACCTTTTATCATCTCCCGCAGCAGTCCTGCTTCTTCTCCTGATGTCTAGACTCTAAACGACTAGAAGGAGGTGGTGGGCCAGCCAAGGGAAAGTGCTACCTACACACACATCTGCTAAAGAGCAAAGAAAAAAGGTTGTAGGGACAGTAGGGGTTATCCCGCCTCCAAGTCTCGACTCTGCAACTGTAAAGTGTTGGGGCTGGGACGAACCTGACAAGCAGAGACCTTCTCCCAACCACGGGACAGTGGGACAGTGCTGAAAAACCAGGACTGTCCTGCAACCCGTCGTTTTGACTGTTTGGAACCTATGAAAAATGGCTGTAATTAAGGGACAGTTGCTTTCCAGGGCAGATCATTTCAGGTGATATGTGGAGGACTTCTAACCCTTTACCAGTAACTGTTCCTATCCAGAGTGGGAATTCAAGCTTGGCAATGCAATGGTTGTGCTCTTCCCCCTGCTGCAGCAAAAAATAACATATAAAAATTTTACAGCCATTCTCGCCCTCTGTAAATGCTACACATTGGTCTTCCTGGTGGTCTTGTATGTTTGTATATACTATATAAACACAATCATTTATAATTTATAGAAAGGAATTCTATACAAGTTAACACATCAATTTAGCCTGTTGGTATAAAATATAGTTTCCAGATTTCATAAAAAAAGTTACTTGCAGTTATAGTAGATTAGAGGTATACTGTAGGTGCGTGTAACATCACATGTTAACTTTTTATAGTAGTTACTAAGTGATCTTTGGCGTATTGAAAAAAAGAAATGACCAGGACTTCCTTCATCAAGCACTGGTAGAACTGAATAAGGTTGTGAAAGTATCAGACTGTGTAGGGACCCACCCTGAACCATGACACCAAAGTATGATTGACAGGTTTATAGTAAAAGAGGAACAGAACTATGTAGAGTATGATAAAATTCTTGAGAATTGCTCTTTTATTGGGAATGTAAGCATTTCTCAAACAGACATGCTACGAAGAGGTGATTGTTTTTTTTGGGCATTAAACAGTTAATTGTTTTCGGGGGGAGAGGGGCAAATCGAGAGGCTGGGCCCCATAGCAGACTTGTGCATGGGCTCCCTTTCCTCTTAAAAATAAAAAAATATATTAGATCTCACACATGTCTATATATATCAAATACATGCACAGTATAAAAACTCAAATAAAAAAATAATAAATATAATATAATATACAGTATATACACATCATGACCACACACATGCAGTATATACACATATTTACACTCATATACAGTATTACACATCAGACAACATAAAGAAACCAAAAGCAAGTAAAAAAAATTAAACACTAAAACATATAAATGTATATACTACAATCATTGTACAAGCACATACAGTTTATAGACATCAAATATTAACATACATACAATACCGTTACTGTATACATTTCATCAGTACAAGCACATACAGTATAGACACCAGGGGGAGATTGTGCCCCCTCTGTCGGGCTGATACACCAAGAGGCTTTGTTAGCCGTCTCCTCCCCACTCTTCCCCAATTGCACAGGAACGCAGGGCGCAGAAGCTGAAAATATCCACAACATATATACACGTACAGTCCAGCGTCGTCTCATCTTCAAACTATGCTGTCACTTTCACTTTCATCTTCAAACTATGCTGTCACTTCATCATTGAGGAGACAGTATGCCACAGATAAGAAGCAGCCCAGAGCGTAATCATGCAGGAAGTACCGTGACTGTTTGGAACCTATGGAAAAATGGCTGTAATTAAGGGACAGTGCCTCAGTGACAGATCATTTCAGGTGATATGTGGAGGACTTCTAACCCTTTACCAGTAACTGTTCCTCATTCCAGAGTGGAATTCAAGCTTGGCAATGCAATGGTTGTGCTCTTCCCCCTGCTGCAGCAAAATAACATCATAAAAAATTTTACAGCCATTCTACGCCCTCTGTAAAATGCTACACATTGGTCTTCCTGGTGGTCTTGTATGTTTGTATATACTATATAAACACAATCATTTATAATTTATAGAAAGGAATTCTATACAAGTTAACATTCAAATTTAGCCTGTTGGTATAAAATAATAGTTTCACAGATTTCATTAAAAAAAAGTTACTTGCAGTTATAGTAAGATTAGAGGTATACTGTATGTGCCTGTAACATCCACGTGTTAACTTTTTATAGTTAGTACTAAGTGACTCTCTGACGTATTTGAAAAAATAAATGACAGGACTCCTTCATCAAGCACTGGTAGAACTGAATAAGGTTGGAAAGTATCAGACTGTGTAGGGACCCACCCTGAACCAATGACACCAAAGTATTGATTGACAGTTTTATAGTAAAAGAGGAACAGAACTATGTAGAGTTATAATAAAATTCTTGAGAATTGCTCTTTTATTGGGAATGTAAGCATTTCTCAAACAGACATGCTAGAAGAGGTGATTGGTTTTTTGGGCATTAAACAGTATATTAGTTTTCTGGGGGGAGAGCGGGCAAATACGAGAGGCTGGGCCCCATAGCAGACTTGTGCATGGGCTCCCCTTTCCTCTTAAAAATAAAAAATATATATTTATTATCTCACACATGTTTATATACATCAAATACATGCACATATAGTATATAAACCTCAAATACACACATATATATATATATACATGTACCACACACATGCAGTATATACACATATTGTACACTCATATACAGTATATACACATCATGTACATACATTAAAGAAACCCTATAAGCATCATATACATAAAATATTTAAACATCATATATACACATACATATTGTATATATACACATCATGTACAAGCACATACAGTTTATAGACATCAAATATTAACATACATACAATACTGTACTGTATACATTCATCAAGTACAAGCACATACAGTTTATAGACACCAGGGGGAGATTGTGCCCCTCCTTGTCGTGCCTGATACACCAAGAGGCTTTGTTAGCCAGTCTCCTCCCCAATCTTCCCCAATTGCACAGGAACGCAGGGCGCAGAAGCCCTGATAAATATCCACACACATATATACACTTACAGTCCAGCAGTCTTCTCATCTTCATCTCCTGCTGTCACTTTCACTTTCATCTTCAACTCATGCTGTCACTTCACTCATTGCAGGAGACAGTATGCCACAGATAAGAAAGCAGCCCAGTAGCTGCTAAGCTCATGCAGGAAGTAGACCATAAGACACAGTTCTACTCTCTTGCCTCCCCAAGTATTTTTTCTCAGCTCAGCTTGATGTACAGTGGAAAAGGTGCAGTGCGCCTTCAGTTCTTTGCAGTACATCAGGTCAGCTTGCCAGGCCTCCTGACACTCCAGGCCTTGTAGCATCTGCTATGGGTACTACCATGATAGGTACTGTTTGTTTTGGCATTTTTGGCTTTTTCTTACAGCCTTTTAACCAATTTTATTTTGTTGTTATAGAATTTATTGCCTTTGCAAATAGAAATAAAACATGTTTGTATAATAATTGTTGTACAACTGTACATAGATTTAAAGCTTTACAACTTTGTTGTTAAATTTTTAGTGACAGTAGAAGTCTGGCTTTTACGTTGGAGTGGAAAATTGTTTTGTTAAAGTTATTTTTTGTGAATAAAAGTTTTTTAAAAGTGAAAAAAGGATAAAAGACAACTTTTTTTTCTATCAAAAAATTTTAAACACCTCACTTACAGTGTCATTGACTACAATGGAATCAATTATGCGTTTTTCGCTTGCATGATGCACCACCAATCAATCACACTTATAAGAGCTCTGTGTCTTCATCATCAAGTAACAGAACAGCAGCCCTGTTATTTATTTGTCCTAATTCACAGATCTCAAGCAAAACAAGGAAGAATAGCGTATGCCATTATGCCAGATCAGGGCTTTAAGTGCAACATATTGGGGGGATTCACTAAGTCACTTTGGCCAGACTTCTGGCATAATTTGTAGTCTCTGTGAAAGGGGGTGTGATGAGGTGGGAAATATTCTGCGTGCCAAAAAATTAAGTCGGGTACTACACAGCTAAAAGCAGGTCTAAAAGTAGAACTTTACAGTCTTATACTGTGACACAATGATGAATCTCTAGGAGCAAAAGACTAGTAACGTTGTGCTCTGCACTGTTGGAGTGTGCAACACATTAAGAAATCCTCCCCCCCCCCATCTCTAAATCCATATAGATTTTTCTGTGTACAGAGCCATTTGAGCACTTATTATTTGCAGGAACCATTGTTCCTAGTGGGACTATTTAAAGGGGTTGTCCGGGAATATAGATGCTCCTGCTCCTGTTTTCCATCTCGTGGTGCCACCAGTCACTGAAATTTCTGTTTGTATATGCAGGCCGGCAGTCACATGCACCTACAGATTCTGTTTGCATTCAGGGCCACGCTCCTGCACCAGTTTCAATGCAGCAGTAGGAACATGGCTGTTGATGCTCGAAACCTCCAGTCTCATGGAGGAATGGGGGCAGGGACAAAAGTAAGTATGAGGTTTTTTTTAATTTTTTTTAAAGCCCCCTTTCCCCCAATCCTATATATATGAAATCATATTCATGGACAACCTGTTTCTTATGGGCTTTTTTTTAAAGGTTTTCACTGTTAAATTCAGATGAAACATCTCCTTCATTCTTTGGATCTGTACATTCTCATACTAGGGTATAATTTTTTTACAAGAAGAAATGTTTTCATTGATGCCATTTTAGATACTGTACAACAAATCTGATGTATTGCAGGGTATTAGCAGTGTCAGCCTATGCAGATGCATAAGCTGACACTTTGCCTTTAAGATGACGTCACAGACGCCATCTTAAAGGCACTGCCTTCAGGCTTCTCTGGGGTCCCGATCGGACCCCAGAGGTGCCATTGCAGCGATCGGCGCCCCCGAAAACGGCGCCGGTGGGGCCGATCGTGGGGTAAAGACCCCTGGAAGGCAGGTTAAATGCCGCGGTCGCGTTGACCCCACTCTGAAGCCCACTCTGACCGCGGGTGTTAGCCGGGGATGTCAGCGGTAGATTACCACTGAAATCCCGCGACCCCCGATGCCAGTTCTGCTCCTGTGCAGAGCTGAACCGGCATCGTCTCTGCGCAGTAGCTGTACTGCGCTGAGCGCTATTCGCGGGACTCAGCGCAGTACAGCTACGGCGCAGAGCGCTAAGGGGTTAAACTAAGGCCTCTTACCCATAAGCAAGTGCAATTAGTGAAAATCGCTCTGTGTGTTGAAGGGATCTCCCGACCTGAACTTATAATCACTGGAATGAACTCAGCATGTCAAGTTCGGGTCAGGAGATCTATTGGGGTGCAGTTTTCAATATCCAAACCAGAAGTGGAGTGAAAAAGAGGAGGAGCAGCACCTCTCAATGATATGTCCTCCCCCATTATGCTCTACAACTGCTGTGCCAGCCTATGCAGATGCATAGGCTGACACTTTGCCTTTAAGATGACGTCACAGGCGCCATCTTAAAGGCACTGCCTTCAGGCTTCTCTGGGGTCCCGATCGGGTAAAGACCCCCGGAAGGCATGTTAAATGCCGCGGTCGCGTTGACCGCGGCATTTAACGGGTTAAACGCCCGTGATCGGAGCCCACTCCCACCGCGGGTGTAAGCCGGGGATGTCAGCGGTAGATTACCGTTGAAATCCCGTGGCTAATTATGCCGGTTCGGCTGCTGTGCAGCGCTGAACTGGCATAGTCTCTGCGCAGTAGCTGCGCTGAGTCCCGCGAATAGCGCTCAGCGCAGTACAGCTACGGCACAGAGCGCTAAGGGGTTAATAGTATTTAAAGCTCAAGCTTTTTACTATGTCTGACTTATTATGCATTTCTTATACAAATAATACAATAAAACAGTGTTGGAGTTTGTTGTGAATATACTTGCTATTACAATCTGGTCACTGTGGAATACTGTAGACACCTGCTCTGTATGGAGAGGACTCAGCTTGTGAGTCCTCCACCCATGAAAGTCACTCTTAGAGGAGTGCATAAATTTTCAGGTGGAGCTTCCTTCCCCTGGTGGAGTATTGGAAATATCTGAGAATCCAGGCTTTTTTCATCTTATAAGCGTCAGCCCTGTCAGCGCTGTCATGTCGACAGGTGACGCTTATCGGTGGAGCCACCAGCTGCATTCCTGAAAACTAAGACGGGACAAGAGCTAGCGGAGGACAGGCTTAAGACCCTCCAAGGCGTACAGCGCCGATTCTGCCACATGTCCGCTTTGAAACTCCAGTATTTAGGGAGCTGGTGTTCTTGGATCATTTGGACGATGGTTGGTTGCAAGACTACGTACTCCCTCACCATCGTTCTCTGTAAAGATCAGCCTACTTGGAGAGAACTGGGGAAGGTGTACAGTGTCGTGGGGCTGTGTACATCAAGCTGGCAAAAGCCTTGTAACAGCGGATACCCTGGCATGCTGGACAAGGGCGTTGCCGCCTACTCGCCCTCGCTAATTGTTCCCCAGCAGAATACGCACTCTGCGCGCTCGGGCAGACGCTGTCATGAAAGGAAATAACTGTTTCACCTCTCTGTTGTGACAGGGCCTGCTGGTACTTCATGCATCTCACCACACTCCTTCCCTCTCAGGGGATGAGAGTGGAAAGATTTTGCGGTACAGTGGGTAAGGAGTGATTACTACCCAAGTAATCGGTGAGTCTGTGAATTAAAGTTCTTTGAACGCGAGGGTCACGCGGGATAGGCAACACTGCAGAAATCTGCATATGCGCATAGTCCCAACGCAAAGAATTCATCCCTAACTCGGCACTGGCTGACTGCCATTTCCCTCCTCTCCAATCCTCTTCTTCTTGCCCATACACGCTGTGAACAGTGAAGGTCGAGCATTGCTCCACCCTTGTGTCTCGCAACATTTCTCCTCCTTATCATTCATCCTCACTCCACCTCCCTCTCCTGATATGCGCTGAGAAACACGACCGTAGGTGTGTGCTATCAACAAGGGATCTTCTTCCCCCCTCTCTTGTGACGAGCGCAAAGCTCGACTTCATGCTTGACAGAGGTTGTTTTCAACAGCCAAGCAGCGGGAGATGGTGAGGCTTGATGATGCGGGACATCGCCAACTGACACTCTGTGTTGACTCCTCATAGTTATCTAGCACCTGACCGATATCAGACCATCCACGTCACTCCTCATTGTAGAACTGAGAAGAGCTGACTGACCTGACTACCATTCTGGTGGAAGTGTGACATCTGGCAGTCTACAATCGCTCTGGCTGCTGCAAAACTCTGGATACATGGTTAATGTTTGAATTCCACCTCGGGGCACGTCGCACAACAGTCGGTGAGCGGATGCAGTATTGGAGGCGGCCTGCACGCTGCCTGAGAGTGGCAGTCATCTGTGCTGGACTTCACTGACAATGCGTTATTAGTTTATTGCGCGCACCTTCGTGAGGCAATCTGACCGATTGGGGTGATGGTCTTGAGTAAAACGGGTGCTGAACTATCAGATTTAACACACATGCGTCCAGGATGGCACATGTGTTCGTCTGTGCCGAGTGCAGAGCGCCACCAGGTTACGGCCGTTGTCACACCCCACCATGCCGGCGTGTTTCGCAGCTGTGCCAGCCACCAGATCAGTCTGCGCCGTATGCCCTGTATATGCTTCTTGGGCGGATGTGCCTTTTTATACGCTAGGCTCAGCAGTTTGAGCAAACCTGCCTGCTGTCCGCGTAGGCGCGCCTGCTGCTGTGCCTAGAGCTAGCGACTGATGCGACATCCCACGGATGTAGTTCGGAGGAGGAGGATGGGTGGGAGGAGGAGGAGGATGTAGGCGCTTGAGACCTGAGCCGAGGTAGGCCCGCAATCCTCGGCGTCGGCCAGTATCATGACCGAGCCCCAGGGGTCATACTCGGTCCAGCCTCACATGTTAACCCATGTGGCCGTCAGCGATTATAGTGGCCTGTCCCAGGCAGCACTCGTCCACGTGTCCGTGGTCACGGTGGACCCGTCAGAAACGGCGTTGGTCAGTGCCACGGATGAGTTGTCTGACACTGCTGGTGCAGGGCTGGGGGACGCACACGGGGAAAGTTAGGTGGCGGCTGGGACCGAATAACGAGGGGCGACCGCCGCCATGAGGTTTGCGAATGCCTCGGTCCTCTACTTAGCCTATAGGGCAGCATTTCTCCAGGCACCAATCTGGAGATTGTGGACATTAAGGGTTGGGCGTTCGGGGGGTTGCACTATATTTTCGTTCCGCTCCAGCTTGGGGTATGGAGAGCTGAAACCTGGTGGTGCTGTGGAGGATCGGAGGCGACTATGGGGATTATGTGTCAGGGTCCTGGTCAGGGGGCTGCGTACTATCAGCTGACAACAGGGGAAGGAGCAGCGGTGGCACGGCCGGGAGGGTGACGGCTTGGTGCCAATGTTCGGAGTTTTGCATTCATATGCTGCGCATTACAGGTGGTAAGTTAAGCTAGTAGTGGTGGAACCCAGGTGTGATACCTGTTGGCAATGTGTGCACACCACAGTCCCGTGGCCTCCGGTTGTTTCCGTAAAGACCCTCCAGACTTCTGAAAATTAGAATCTAGCCCTCGCGCGGGAGCCCTCGCAGGGAGGACTACTGCGTGACACACTTTGCGCTTATGCACGCTTCACGGCCCTGTCCTCTCGTTGGCCCCCACTGCCTCTTCAACCTGTTCTGCTATAGGACGCTCTCTCCGTTCCAGAGCACTGGTTCAACCCGGCCTCTACAACCCAGCTTGGGTCTGTCACCCTCATTCATCCTCCTGATCCCTCATTTGCTCACCCCTCGGACTGTCCTTCCCTGGACAACACACTTCACCACTGTCTGACACGTGTCTCCTCATCGTCGGAACCTCTTAACCAATTCTGCCACTTAACGTCAAGAAGGTCTCATCACCACAGACTGCGACTGGTGGAAGTAAAGCCGGTCATCGAAAATTGCTCACCAAGCAACCGGACAGTGGTTTTGTGACTGTGGGAAGGTCCAGAAAACAAGTTCCTCAAGTATGCCGGTTCAAATGCCAAATTGTGGGGCTCCTGGGAGGGGGGCACAAGGACTGGGGGGGAGGGGCTGAGGTGCAGGAGTAGCTGCAGAGTGCCGATTTCGGTGACATGGGGGACGTGCGTGGAAGACCTGACTGGTGGAACAAATGTGCTCGACGAAGCATTGTCGCGCAATCCACAGACATCACCTGTCGCACTGTTCTGGCCTTCAAACATGACTCTACCACCACGAGTCCAGTAAACTTCAGACTGATGAACCTAGGGAGTTGTAGCGTCTGCTGGAGTTCCCATGCTCCCTCATCAGTCAGGTGGTGTCTCACCCCACCCATGGTACCACGGCCTCTTGACCCCTGTCCAGTGAGATGGACGCCCACGGTCCCAACCGCCCTCGTCCTCTACCCTACCCTGGGTTAAACATTTTGAAAATGAAAGTTATATAACTTTAACTTTTTTAACTTTTGTTGTGTTTTTTGTGTTTTTTAGTTTTTTTTTTTTGTTTTAGTTCTCAAACCAAACAATGCTATCCTATGCTGTGGCGCATTTCTAGCCAAGTATTAAAGCCCCTGATGAGATGGACGCTGAGTTATGAAAAAATAACTAAAATAAAAAAGAACTGGCAGACTGATGTCCTAATTTGAAATCAATCCAACCCTCAATTTTTACCACTCGTGTCTTTGCGTGGATATGTGCGTCACGAAGCGCTAAACACACGCGTCGCCAAGTCTCACTCCAAATTCATCAACAATTTGGCTCAGTAATATCACTGCAGCAGGACAGCCACAGCGATCAACCAGAAAATAAATTATATAACCGTATGTAGGCTATAGATTAGCCGTTTGGATTCCCTTTGGTATTTATAGACAAGCTATAAAGCACCATGATGAGATGACGCTGAGTTATGAAAATAAAGTCAAATAAACGAGAAAAATGGCGACTATGTGCCTAATTGAAATCCAACCCCTATAATTTTTCCCACTTCGGTCGCGAGGATTTGCGATGGATATGGCGTACTAAGCGCTAAACACACCGGTTGCAAGCTCTTCCTACTCCAAAATTCACTCACAATGGGCTAGTAATGCCACTGCGCAAGGACAGCCACCAGACAGAATCAACAGAAATTAAAATATATATAACGCTATTGTGAGCTAATAAGCCGTTTGGATTCTCCTTGGCTATTTCTAGCCAAGTTGAAAGGCACATCTGAGATAGACGACTGGTTATGAAAAATTAACGTAAAATAACAAGGAATGGCAAGACTGTGCCTAATTGAATCACAACCCCTAATATTAATTTTCCACTCGGTCTTTGCGATTGATTATGTGCGTCACTAGCGCTAAACACAGCGGTCGCAAGTCTCACTCCTCAAATTCTACACATTGGACTAGTATATGGCACTGCACGCAAGGACAGCCACCAGTCAGATCAACCAGAATAAAATATAAACGCTATTGTAGGCTAAGTAACCGTTTGGAGTCTCCTTTGGGCTATTTTTAGCCAGTATGAAGCACACTGATGAGATGACGCTGAGTTTGAAACAAATAACTAGAATAAAAAGGGAAATGACAGACTTTTGCCATAATTGAAGATCCAACCCCATAAATTTTCCCATTGTGGGTTTGAGGTGGATGAGTGTGTCACTAAGACTAAACACAAAGTAGCAAGCCCCTGCAAATTCCTCAAATATGGTACTAGCTGCACTACTAGTGCCAGAAGACCACAGAAAACAAAAAAGTATAAACGTTATTGAGACCAAGAGAAGGGCTGTTGGGTTCTTGTGAATCACGTCCTTGCCTAACATTAATCTACTAGCACCCTAAAACTGTCCCTGACCAGCATCAGCTCCTCACTAGCGCATCCAGACACCAGAATGATACGCAGCAGACGCGGGCAGCGGCTAGTTCATATCCCAGGGTAGACCGTCCTGATATCTGGCAGCACAACCACTGCTATCGACGTGTAAGGGTTACCACGTCATGCTGGGTGGAGTGCAGAGCTCTGGCTTGTGAATTGGCTCTGTTTCTGGCGCCAAAAAGAAAAACGGCGGGTGACTGCCATTTTCCTCGAGCGGCCAAGTATCGTCCCGAGCAACGAGCAGTTTCGATACGCAATGTCTCGAAACGAGCCATCAAGCTCGAGCGAGTATGTCGCTCATCTCTATTATAACTTTTGAACCTGTTACTATCAAAGCATTCTAGATTGTTTTTTTCCCCACATGTTGTACTTCATTTTAAGTATGGTGAAAGTTTTGCGTTTATTTACAAAAAAAAAGAAAAAAATGATGATTTTTAGAAAAATTTGCCATTTTCGAAATTCAAAATCACCCGCTTTTCAGGCAGATCTGTTACCACCTAAATAACTTGCCGATAACATTTCCATTTGTCTACTTTACATTTTCATAATTTTTGAAATGTTTGGATAATTTATTTTGACGTACGGCCTACAAATCGAATAGCGATTTTCATATTTTCAGAATTGACTATTTTGGGGATAAATACTTTTTGAAATTAAATTTTACATATTTAGCATCAAAAACCCCCTATATAACCAGCCCATTTTCACAATCTGCACCCCTCAACTATCAGAAACAGCATTACGAAGATTGTAACCCCTTGAGATCTTCATAGTATTGAATCAAAATGGCGGTGAAATTTAGAATGGTCAAATTTTGTCGGTTATACGTTCATTTAGCCCTAAAATTTACACATTTCCAAAAGATAAAAAGAGAAAACCCACATAAAATTTATTCTACCAATTTCTCCTGAGTGCAGCGACCCCCCACATGTGGACATTACTTGTGTTATGGGGGCACAGCGAGGCGCAGAAGGAAGAAGCACCCTGCAGCTGCCCGGATTTAGTTTTCTCGTTGCCCCCTTTTGAAGGCTATAAAATTTTCCTTTTCTTTCCGTTCAATTCTGTACTGATTTTTTACTTTTTTTTTTTTCGTGTTCAACATATATCCTAATAATCTCTGTTACTTTATTCTATGGGTCGATACGATACGGGATACCAGACATGATATTTTTTCTTATGTTTTACTAAATTGCCATTAAAACCCTAATGTGGGGAAAAATCTATCATTTTTGCATCGCCGTCTTCCAGTAGCATCACATTGTTACGTTTTTGGCTACAGAGCTGGTTGATGGCTTGTTTTTTGTTAGACATGTTGTTCTTTGCAACAAATCATTCTGGAGTACATATGTTTTGTTGATCCACTTTTTATTGCATTTTTAGTGGGATATAATAGGTAAAAATCCATAATTTTGGCGGGTTTTTAACTTTTTTTTCGGCGTTCATCATATGGGTTCAATAGTTATTTATTTTTTATTCTATGGAT
The DNA here is from genome assembly GCA_019512145.1 of Engystomops pustulosus. Lineage (NCBI taxonomy): Eukaryota > Metazoa > Chordata > Amphibia > Anura > Leptodactylidae > Engystomops > Engystomops pustulosus. The sequence continues at coordinate 93,837,313 of CM033641.1, read as the reverse complement.
AGTTACGGACGCGGTGATACTAATATGTGGGGTTTGTGTTATGATTTAGACTTTTTTGAGCATTATATGTCTCTTTATATTTTTTGGGGCTTATGGACATTTTTAGTGATTTATAAAGTTATTTTTTATGAAAAAATTTTTTTTTTACATTTTTCCATTGATCCCACATTGATAGATGACAAGCAATCAGCTGAACAATTACTGATGTAATTGCCAGGGTGAATAGCAGGCCAGCGCATCGTGGCGGTAAAGACCCCCGGAAGGCATGTTAAATGCCGCGTCGCGTTTACCGTGGCATTCAGGTTAAACGCCCGCATCGGAGCCCACTCCGACCGCGGTGTTAGCCGGGATTTCAGCGGTAGATTACCATTAAATCCCCGCGGCTAATGGCGCCGGTTCAGCTGCTGTGCAGCGCTGAACTGGCATCGTCTCTGCGCAGTAGCTGTACTGCGCTGAGCGCTATTAGCGGGACTCAGCGCAGTACAGCTACGGCGCAGAGCGCTAAGGGGTTAATAGTATTTAAAGCTCAATCTTTTTACTATGTCTAACTTATTATGCATTTCTTATACAAATAATGCAATAAAACAGTGTTGGAGTTTGTTGTGAATATACTTGCTATTACAATCTGGTCACTGTGGAATACTATAGACACCTGCTCTGTATGGAGAGGACTCAGCTTGTGAGTCCTCCACCCATGAAAGTCACTCTTACATGATTTTACATTGACCGGTTGTGAAAGGTTTAAAGTGTCACTAGGAGGACCACTTCTGTTAAGAGGCAGCATTTCGCTGCCGGTTAGTAGTATGGACTCGCTATACGCTGGCAAGTCCATACTACCTGAAAAATCGGGAGAAGATGACGAGGAGGTACGGGAACACCGGGGCTGTACATACTAGTACCGAGAGGAGACTCTGTATACTGAGGGGGTGGGGGGAAAGGCTAAAAGTAAAGGGGGGTTCCTGTGTATACTGAGGGGGGCAGGCAGTATATATTAGTACTGGGGGGAGGCTGTATATACTAGTACTGGGGGGAGACTGTGTATACTGAGGGGGGCAGGCTGTGTATACTGTTGAGGGGGGAAGGTTGTGTATACTGGTGTGAGGGTCAGGTTGTGTATACTGGTGGGGTGGCATGCTGTATATACTGAGGGGGGCAGGCTGTGTATACAGGGAGAGAGGCTGTGTATACTGAGGGGGCAGGCTGTGTAATACTGGCAACAGGCTGTGTATTCTGGGGGGGGAGCAGCCTGGATTTTAATTAAACTGTGTGGCCTTATACGGAAAATGTATACCATTTAATTTGGGAGTATGTATATGGGGGCTGTTTAGAATTCAGATATGTATATAAATTAGCAGGTTGCTGTAGGTCAGGGAGGTTGTGTATAAAATAAATTGTGATACACCTATACCTTTTTCAAAGATCCCGCAGAGCCAGGGGGGCCTCTCTCTCCCCCCGCCCCCTACTTAAATTTTTGGCCCTGGTTACTAGTCTATGTTGGCAAAAAGGGATTTTAAAATTATGCTGAGCCTGGAGGGCTACTGGGGTGTATCTCAGAGCCATCTGTGCTACAAATTCACAGGCTGTTACATTGTGCAAGGAGCACTTCCCTCCTATTGCTGTGTGTTGGAACTTCCTCTGCAACAGTAAGATTACATCAGTCAGAGGGAGGGTGAAGTGCTAAGGGAGAAGAGGACGAGGCAGTGTAACAGCCTCTGAAGTTGCAGCAGGGTGGGGCTCTGGGAACTGCCCCACTATCTTTTTAGGCTCATTTGCAGAATTTTGAAAGTTGATTTTAGAAGGCATAAGAAGATTACCACAGTATCTGTACCTGGATCTATGAGTAAGTGGACCTTGTTTATCATGATGGATTTTGATGGTAGCTTTCCTTTAAGAAATCTTTCTTTCAAGCTAAGAAGAGGCTATATCACAAAAAGTAAGGGCAGTATGTATAAAAAAAGTGCAGGTGTGCAGGCAGTCATGGAATGTCCTAATTCTCTACGGTGTGTGGTGTTACACCTTGGGATCACAATCCTGTACTATATCATCCCATATCCCACTCACTGCCCACTGCAAGTTCTACACAAGCAGCAGGGATAGAGAGGAGCAGACCTGAACTTTTAGCTCAGTGTGCTCGATTTAGCAGCTTTGCCATACCCAGACGGGTTGCTTGATGAGTTGTATATTCCCAACAACAAGGCATTGCTGTGATTGGTCAGGTATGTTCACCAGGTTTCCGTCTGGACAATCAAAACCATACCTTGTTGCTACTGGCATAAAGGTGCCTGATTGGCTGCTCTGGAGCTCATCAAACAACGTGGGTCTGCTTATCTTCAAGCAAGGAGAGGGCTGGGTATGAGCTAGTGATACTTTATTGTGCTGTACCTATCTTATCACTTCTAGAAATGTATAGGTAATTGACACAAACTGGGTGTTACCAGTTAGGTATGTGTCTCTATATGGTCAGCACTGACAGTATTAGACTGGGCTGACATCCAAGTAGCAATTTACTCATACAATTATAAAAGAAATCATAAAGTAACAGCACAACACAAGAGCTGTAAGAAAATATTCAGATTTGCTGTATAATTTGTAGGAATTTGAGGAAGTCCCTGGCAGCAAAGAAATGGAAGAGATGGGAAGTTAGATGGAATGGGTAACATTGAATATTACTTTGCAGAGAATTCACACTTTATGACTGTTTCCTACAAGCCCCATAATTCTTTCTGTGTACCTCCTTGTAATTGTTCCTTCCACAAGTGTCTCATTGCTGTTTCCAATCTTTCTCCAAATAAAGTATACAAGATGGTCCTACATACAGTCACCCTCAGGTCAGCAGTCATTAGCGCCTCTCACCACTCCTCGGAGTAGTCCGACTTCTCATCTCCATGCAGTTGCCTTCATATACGGCACCTCTATATCATGGAGAGCTGAGTACTTTTTTGTTGTTGTTTTCCAAATTGTTATCATCTTATTATAGTAATAAATGTTAAAAAAGGAAAAAAGTCCAACCTATACATTATATTGCATTGATCCAGAAGAAGGCAAAAACCTTGCAAAGTTGATGCCAATTGGCCCAAAGAAGGGAAACATTCCTTCCCGACTCCTAATATGGCATTAAGAATAATTCCCTGGATCAACAGAAACTGCTAACAAAAAGTTTTATTCCCATACGATGTGATATTATTGCTCTCCAGGAAGGCATCCAGGCCCCTCTTGAACATGTATGGAGTCCCCCATAACAACCTCCTACGGCAGAGAGTTCCATAGTCCCACTTCTCTTACAGTAAAGAACCGTTGTCTATGGTAATGGTAGAAACACTTCTCCTATAGGCATGGGGATGCCCCTTGTCCTGGTCACAGGTCTAGCTAGAAAAAGATATTTGGGTAGATGCTTGCACTGCCCATTCAGATATCTGTACATTGTAATGAGGTCTCCCCTAAGTCGTCTTTTTTCTAAAATGAATAATCCCAACTTTTGTACTCTGTCATTGTATTCTAGTTCCCCCATTCCCTAGTAATCTTGGTTGCTCTCCTCTGCACCCATTCCAGTTCTACTATGTCCATTTTATACACTGGTGCCCCAAACTGTACACAATATTCCATATGTGGTCTGACCAGTGATTTGTATAAGGGTAAAACTATGTCCTTATGTTGAGAATCAATTCCTCTCTTGATACATCCCATAATTTTATGAGCTTTAGAAGCAGACGCCTTGCTCTGATCACTAAAATTGAGTTTACCATCCACCAATATCCCAAGTCTTTTTCTCCATAAGTTTTACCAAATTTATAGTTTAAGATATAATTATAATTTTCATTTCCTATACCCAAGTGCATAACCTTAGATTTATTTACATTAAACCTCATTTGCCATTTGTCATCCCCGGCCTCCAGTTTCCACAAATCCCTTTGTAATGTTCTACTATCCTCCTCTGTATTAATTTCTTTACAGAGAAAAGTATCATCTGCAGATATTGAAACTCTACTTTGTAAACCCTCTAAGAGATCATTAATAAAAATATTAAAAAAAAATATCCAATACTGACCCCTGTGGCATTCCACTGGCAACGTCAACCCAATCTGCCAATGTGCCATTAATGACGACCCTTTGCTTACCCAAATACACAGATTTTCCCCTAGTCCCAGCAGTCTCATTTTATATACCTACCTTTTATTGCGGCACTGTATCAAATGCCTTAGAAAAGTTCAGAAAAGATATACAACATCCACAGCCACCCCCAGGGTCAATCCTAAACTTACCTCCTTGTAGAAGATGATACGATAAGTCTGACAGGACCCATCCCTCATAAACCCATGCTCATGCTGGGTCATAAGGTTATGCACAGTAAGATAATCCAGGATAGCATCTATAATAAACTCCTGAAATATTTTTATATGTTAGACTCACAGGTCTATAGTTTCCAGAATCACTTTATGACCCTTTTTTAAAATATGGTCTGTCTATCACAGTACATAATTCATGCAGTACCCAGGGGTGTATGCCACCTGAGCCCGAGGGATTTTAGTGGTTTTTAGGCGTCGCTGTACCTCTTCCTGCATTAAGGAGCTGACATTTAATGTAGGTCTTTCCTGGGTAACGACAGTTGAGACATTCAATAGATTGGCCCTTTCCTAATCCCACTTCACTATGACCCCCAAGTAATTCCTCAAAGGGACCCCACTCTCTGTTTTTTACTATTTATATATTTGTAAAATAATTTGGGATTATTTTTACTTTCCATGGAAATTTTCTTTCAGTTTCTATTTTTGCTGCATCTATCTGTCTCTTTATAATCCTTTAACACCTAATTGCTACCTTTGTGTTTTAGTAACTTAAATGCCTTATCCTTCTTGTATATTGCTTGCTTTACAGTTCTAGTAAACAACATTGGTTTTTTCCTGTTTCCATTGTGCTTATTCACATATGGATTATGTCTTTCACAGGAACTTTTTAGAATTTTTTTTTAAAACATCCCTTTTATTTTTGAGAACACTGGGGCACATTTACTAAGAACAATGCAAACTGTAGTGTGCAAGGTGCTAGATTAATGATTTATGGCGCACATTTTTAGTAAATCTGGCGCCCACTACACAGCCCCCACCGAGGGCACTCTTTTTTTGGTGCACCTTTAACATAAGGCATGCAACACAATTCTGTCAGACTTTGCATGTTAAGTGTGGTGCATGGTCCGACTGAGCACCGGAACGGCCATTTTAGTGCAGAAATTTGTGTTGCATGAAGAATAGTGCAGACACAAAGTGTCCCGTGTGCCACAATTGTGCCGCGTGCGCCAGAAATGTATCTCAGACACTTCTTAAATACCTGTGCAAACAGATTGCACTAAAAAGAATGTGCAAAGTCTGACAGAAAACTGGTGCAAGGACTTTAGTAAATGTGAGCCATTGTCCTAGTTTATATTCTTAGCTGTTGAAAATTTGCCCATTTAAAGTTCAGAGTTCCTATTGCAACACTTCTGAAAGTCACATTGAAGAATAATTCAAAGTGCATGATATTGTGGTCAATGTTACTTAGGTGACCCTTAACATGTAATTCTGATACTTTGTCATGATACCATATATATCTGTTTATAAGCCGAGTTTTTTAGCGCAAAAATGTGCTGAAAAACCCTAACTCGGCTTATACTCAAGTCAATGAACTCTGTACTCACCTGACACCCCCCATCCCCCCCTCCGCAGGTCCTCTTTTGTCTTCAGCTCCAGCTCCGTCCATGGCTCCCCGTGGCTGCGTAGCACAAACCGTGAGGTCAGCAGCTTGCCAACATCATAGTGTGTGCGCCGCCATCGGCAGGGAGCTGCTAGCTATATATACAGTGGGGGGAGCAATCAGTGGCTATATATGGGGGGTGCAGGCACTGGCTATATACCAGGGGGAAGCCACTGGCTATATACTGTAGGGCAGGCACTGGCTATATACTGAGGGGCAGGCACTGGCTTTACACAAGAGTGTTGCTGGCTATATACAAGTGGGCATGCACTGGCTATTTACTAAGGGACAGGGGTTGGCTATATACTGTGGGGGGGTGTGACCAATGCATTTCTTCGGCTTATACTTGAGTCAATAGATTTTTGAGTTAAAATTAATTGCCTCGGCTTATATTCGAGCATATACGGTATACTATTTATCTCAAACTGTGAGATAACAGGGATAGCTATTATTATTATGCATTCTGTCAGGACAGTTCTCTCAGCTTCCTATAACTGGGAATATTAGAGAGTGACATGAGAGAAGGAAAAAAGTTTTTGGAAGCACACAGCGCTCACCCGATGCAGCGTTTCACCGAAGGACCTCTGGATCAGCATCAGGGTCCCCCACGTGACCAGCATTCCTGATGTAGTCTAATCCGCAAGAAAAGGGAATCCAGCACATATATTAGAAATCCTTCAATAGTTCAATGGCTCCAAAAGACAGCTTACATTTACATTGAAGGATTTCTAATATATGCGCTGGATTCCATTTTCTTGTGGATTATACTATATTAGAGAGTAGTATTAGAGAGTAGCAAGAGACCAGCAAACAACGCTTATCACTTTGCTGGGATAGCCTGAACAGTAAACTCTTCTGCACATGTCTGACACTAATATAACATCCTTTAGGCTACCTGCACACAGACATTTGTTTCCGATGGCAGTCAGAGCAACGTCTGGAACAACTGCAAGTCAGGACCTGTTGCCTGGCTCCAGTCTTCCAAAGACCACCTCAGCCGTCCAGTCCATCCACAGCGTCCGGGAAACGACCGGACCCAGGGTTCTTGGGAGAAGTGTCCCTAGGTTAGAGCAAAGCTTCACCTTGTCTGAATGTCCCTGTTCTTCTCAGTTTTGGAACAGGCAACCCGGTTCAAGTCTCAGCCCTCCTGGACTCACGCTCTGCAGGGAATTTCGTGGATGCTGCCTTGGTCTCCCAGGATCACTTTCCTGTGGTTTGCCTAGAGAAGCCACTGGTTATCTCTTCCATCAGTGGACAAATTCTCCATGACCCAGTCCAGTATCGTACTGAGCCCCTGGGGCGTTGCATAAGGACAGATTGCCATTTTATGTGCTCCCCCAGTCTAAATCCTCAGTGCTTTTGGGCCTCCCATGGTTTCAGGATTCTTCTTCGTGGCCAAGAGGGATGGTTCTTTCCATCCGTGCATCGATTACCACAACCGAGTCATGCTGAAAAACCGCTACCCTTGGCCTCTCATCACTGAACTTTTTTATCGCCTACGGGGTGGCAAGGTTTTCACCAAGCTGGATCTATGGGGGGGCATGTAACCTCATCAGCATCCGTGAAGGCGATGAGTGGAAGACAGACTTCAATACTCGCATTTTCAGTATCTGGTAATGCCCTTTGGACTGCAATGTCCCAGCGGGGTTCCAAGAATTTGTCAACGATATCTTCAGAGACTTGCTCTACATTTGTGTTGTTGTCTACTTGGATGATATTCTGGTGTTTTCTCCTGACTTACAGTCTCATCTGATCTACGTCTGGCAAGTTCTCAGGCGCTTAAGGGCAAATCGCTTATATGCCAAGCTCGAGAAATGCCAAGCTGTTCCTGGGATACGTAATTTCTGACAAAGGACTACAAATGGATCCGGCCAAGTTGTCTGCCGTACTTCAGTGGCCTCGCCCAGTGGGACTATGTGCCATTCAGAGATTTCTGGGCTTCGCCAATTATTACCGGCAATTTATTCCACAATTCCCCTCTGTTGGCTGACCAAGAAAAATGCCAATCCTAGATTCTGGCCTCCGGTGGCTGAAGAATCTTTCGCTAAGCTGAAGTCTGCCTTTGCCTCTGCCCCAGTTCTCACACACCCTGATACAGAGAAGTCATTCCAGTTGGAGGTTGACGTCTCATCCCTTGGTGCTGGAGCCGTCCTCACCTAGAAAGGGTCGAAAGGTCGAACCCTCACCTGCGGCTTCTTCTCTAAAACCTTCTCAGCCGCAGAGAGGAATTATTCCATTGGTGATCTGGAACTTCTGGCCATAAAGCTAGCTTTGGAGGAACGGCCCTATCTTGTGGAAGGAGCTTGCCATCCGGTCTATATCTACACTGACCGCAAGAATCTCCTATATCTCCAGACTGCTCTGCGTCTCAATACTCTTCAGGCTCGCTGGTCCCTCTTCTTCTCTCAATTCAACTTCCTGATTCACTTCCGTCCAGCCAAGAAGAACGTTGTGCCTCTGATGTTGTTGGGAAAGAATCGGCTTCTTTTTGTTGTATTTGAACGACATCCACGCTCACCTCTTCCTCTGTCTGAGCCTTCTGATGTTACTGTCATGAAATAGTTCAAGATGTCAAGTCCATCTGGCAGCATACACAGCAGTCACTACTTCGGGCCTCCACCCGCACCAAGACCCAGGCCGACAAGAGACGCAGGCCTCCTCAAGTCTTCTCTCCAGGTGATAGATGTGGCTGTCTTCTTGATACGTCCGGCTGAAGGTTCCCCACTACAAGCTTGGTCCTCGCTATCTGGGTCCATTTGACGTACTGAAGCGCATCAATCCCGTGGCCTATAGGCTCCGCCCTCCTCCCACCATGCGCATCATGAATTCCTTCCACATCTCCCTTCTGAAAACTGAACCGCTTTTCCTTGCAAGTACCACTTCCAGCTCCTGAGTTGCATTCCACTGATGTCAATGAGGTGAAAAGGGTCCTGGGTATGAAGTCTGTCAGAAGGAAGCGGTTCTTTCCTGTTGACTGGAAGGGGTTTGGGCCGGAGGAGAGGTCTTGGGAGCCCGAGGACAACATCCAGGATTGTGCTCTTCTACAAAAGGTTCCTCCAGTCCAAGAAGAATGGGAGGCCGAAGGGGGGGTTACTGCCACGGGTGCCCCTGTGACCCACATCCCGGGTTGCAGGAGCACCAGTGTACCTCCGTGTGCTCCAGCGAGGAACTCAACTGTCCCAGCTCCAGTGGCAGGCTCTGCGATGCCCACGCACCGCCTGCCCTGATAAATTCCAGCCCCTTCCTGTGTCCCCTACTGGATCTTTGTGCCTCATAGCCTTAGAGAAAGCTTGTTCCTGATTCCCTGTGCGATTACCCTTTTTTCTCATTGTGACCTCGATTCCGTTCCTGACCTCGCTCCTGTGCTGCCCATCCTTGCCTTCCGCTACGTCCCCAACTCTGATCCTGAGCTGCCCGTCTCGACCTCCTGTCTGTCCCAGGCTATGATCTTGCCTTACGATTCTGTACTTCCCCTTGGCCTGTGGGAATGATCTGGTGGTAACATGGCGCAGCAAGTCCAACCCGCTTTACGGCGGGCTCTGGTGGAAACCGGGTGCCACTTAGACTCCGGTCACAGAGTTTGTCAACATATGGTGATGCAACAATTTTTTTTTAGAATCCAAAGTTTTTTTTTAATTTTTGGAGGCATTATAGTGGCATTCCCACGAAGACAAGATTCCTAAATGTACACAGGATAACAAAATAACACAATTCAATGTTATTAACAAAAATCCAGCATTTTACAGATATAATTCCAACCTGTATCAATCAGTCCTGGAGTACACAATTTCAGTTGCCCCTGGATGTGACCATTAATCTTCTGACTTTAGGGTCGGCAGGCATTGTTCTTCTGTCTGACACTGCACTGAGCTGAGCTCCTCTCTGCGCTCTCCCTCTAGTCCCAACCCTTGCATTCCAGGACAAGCACACTGATTTCCGGCCGCAAACAATGGCGCAGGGTGAGGAGAGTAAAGCTACAAGCTACAGGCAGATAAGCTCTTTATCCAGGGGAGAGAGAGGGAGGTATATAGTAGAGCTGACAGTATGTAATGGCATGTTATGCATGTTATGGATATCATCATCTCTCAACTCTGATCTGTCTCTTCTCCCTTTCTATGTGTCAGATACTAGTACAATGTTCAGAAGGTAAATGAAAGTGTATATAAACCTTCACCGTGATAATCTAACCACATTGTCAGAACACACTTTCGGATTTTACACTGACCAGCCTAGCAAGTGATAGGAGTTAAAACATCAATAACATCAATAAAATTGAGTAAAATTGTAAAGAAAGGGGTTAACGGAAACCTATCATGCGCGCTACCACTTCCTATTCAGGTGCACACACGGTCGCGCGCGTATTGACTTGAGAAAACACACACTTCTCAACCAGACTGCACTGGCTTAATCTAGCCAACTTATATCTATCTATATATCCCTCAGTAATTCCTAGAGAACATCACATTTTACAAATTGATTTTGTTTGAGGCTTGTTATACAGACTGCATCAGCTCACTGTAGTTGATCAATAACTTACTGAAGTATTAATATACATATATGGACCTCGGAAATTCCTCCTTTTACATATTGGGGCTCATTTACTAAGGGTTATGGATCGCAGTTTTTGCAAACTGTTCGTCGTTTTCAGGGATTTCACGGCTCAGATAGGTATTTAACAGGTGTCTGCGTTGGGATTGTGTCGCACGCGATTTTGGCACGACTGCACTGGCTTCCATGTGATAGAAATTAGGGGGCATGCTGGCGAGCGATCCGACTGATTCGGGCTGAGTGCAGGATTTAACTTTTAAATTTTATGGGGCGCAAGATCTTAGTGTACTGTGGGTGAACTCCGCGGACAGGTAAGTAAATATGCCCCATTGATTCAGTTTTAGGAAAATGCTGGCTTTTTAGTGCTGTTTCACACTGGCGTTGTTTTTCATGTCTATGGTTCAGTGATTTCCTGGGATGCAATACAAATTCATTGATTTCTATAGCTTCTATTTTCACTGATCCGTTGTTCGTGGAAAAAATTATGAAACGTCCTATTTTTTTCACTAATGCGGATCACGGAAGGCATTAGAAGTCTATGGGTCTGCAAAAAAACTGATAAAAACATCAGTTTTCTTCTCTGATGAGGCTGATAAACCAGGTGTGATGTTTTCAAAGCAACGTGAAACCTTCAGTTTCTTTTGCGGACACAGAAACAAAATGGATGCATCATGGAGATAAAGTGCAACATGAACATCAATGTCAATGTGAAAGAGCCCTAATACACACTACACTAGCTCATATTATCTGCTCCATATCTCATACATCACCCTTCCCCAAAGCAGGGTATAAGCAATCATGGTCAGATCACAATCTTCTATCGGTGTATTAACGTTTTAATACTGTAATAGTATTGGCACATAAAGGTGTTTAGCCTTCATATAGCCCATGCATTTTTGTGGGGCCCTATCCCTACACCAGCATTGATCTGCTGTCAGCCTTGCTGAACAACACAATTTATCAATAGTTAATTTTATGTGTAAAATCCTATGTAATCTTTGTAATAATTTGTGGCCAGTATCTTGTCTGGATGTGACCATCCATATGTGTAGTAGGTGGATGTGTGCCTGGCAGTGTACCAGTAGTGGGCAGCAATGAGGTGGCAGTAATCCCAGTGTTCTCACCTGGAGCCCCCTAGCAGCAGAAATGGGGTAGGTAGAGGGAGAGTAGAGGAGGAGGGAGACAGCTGTCACATTCCCAGCAGGCTTCTCCTGCCTGTCACTGTATGAAGATAAATGAAGACCCTTCCATGGCTCCCCATGACATGAGTGCTTGTCCTCCTCAGTAAAGACAGTGGCTTGGAGTGAGTTGTGTGCCCTGTTTGCTGTGTATCCTCCTCCTCCCACCACCTCCTCCTCTTCATGGATCAGCCACACACTATGGAAGGCAGCTGCAGCCCGCAACCTCAGGATCATGAGGGCATAGAGTCCTGGCTGGACGATCACTGGGACTTTACTCATTCGTACTTTGTTCGGAAAGCTACCAGGTAAGGAGGGGCACTGGGGGCATCATTTGGGCAGTGCTGAAGTGGAACCACATGGGCATGGTCCATCCACAGGGGGCAATACTCCCAGCTGTGTGCACATTGGACAGCAGCATCAGTGTGTACAGTTCTGGTACTGAGCTAAAGAAAGGCGTCCCGCGCACAGGACGTGGGGAGCTTTACCTGACGCTACAGGTGAGAGGCAGGAGACAGATATGACGGCTGCTGAATGACGCCGTGCACTGGGGGACATGTCAGGGCAGTTACTTCCGTCCACTGGGGTGGATGCCTTTAGGAAGTTGTGGGAAGCTTCAGCCGAGAGCTGTCCTCCCCTATAGATAGTGATAACACAGCGCTGGACAGGAGGCTCCTGCGTCATGTGGCGGCGGGGGAAACATGCACACGAAGCTCCAGCTGCATGTCCAGCCTCTCCTGCCCCGGAACCGGGAGCTCGGGCTAAGAAACTGGGCTCAGCTTCTGCCCCGTGCGGTGACTCCAGCGACGGCTCCACGCATGTGCACTGCACCCTACAGTAAGTGCTCCGGGACTGTGGGTACTGGGGGCTCAGGTGGGAAAACAATGACTGGCTGAAGTGTGGTCCCTTTCAGCTCATCCCTGCTCATGTCTTATCCTTCCCTCACACAATGCAATGCGCATACATGTCTGCTTGGAAAATGGAGAGTTTTGTGTGAGGAGAGTTCATGGGAGAAGTTCACTTACTTGTTGTGGTGACACTCATGATTGTGTCCTAATAAGGAGAGGAAAGAGAGTCTGGCTGTGCTCTCCTGAAGAGCGCTCCATTAGCCAGCATGTATGAGGAGACTAGGAGAGTACATATACTACAACATATACTACAACATAAACTCTCCCTCTTTTATGTCGCTTCACAATAAAACTTTTTGGCTGCCAAGTTTTCGCTTCAGTCTACGCAACAACTATGCAGGAGGTTAACTCCTTCCTGTCCAGGGGTTCCCACCACATGCAGTGAAAGTAAGAGCCTGGCATCTGGGGGTCACATTGTTTTCTTAGAAAATTGCAACCATATTCAGATGTATTTACATGACTGTATCCAGTTGTCTCTGACTATCCTCTGTGTGGAGACTGAAGCTTGGGCAGCAATCGATTGCTATTACACATCGGAGGTGGCGAGGCAATTATTTCTTCATATAATGTGTGGAAAGCAAAGATTTTGCCATTATTCCCATTGTGGAAATATGTAGAACGTCCCACCGGGAGCTGCAGACTATTAATGTGACAATAAATCTCTTCAGCAGGGGACAATCCTGTCAGCGTAGCCAAGTGCCTGATGTACAATGCTAAATTGCTGAATATTTCAGAATGCATAATGGTGTATGGATACCGCGTGCCGTGGTTGCCCAGGATTTGTCTACATGCTATACGGATATCGCAGTAAAAGTTACACCACATGAGAGAATCCAATTGAGATTAATGGTCTTTATCCGATAAGGATAATCCTCATTTTCATTGTACACAACTAGGGTCAACTGTTACTGTATAATAATGTTACTATTGAAACATTTTTAAATTTTATTCAAACTTTTGAAAGGATTCTCACTTATTACTCCACATAATGACATTCTGGACACAGGGACAGTACTGTTAGTGGATTCTTTGCTATTTCCTCTTGTACTCACATTTCCGAGGAATCGATGAGGTACTAGAAGGCAGTGACAGATTTTGGATGTAATGGTTTTAAATTGTTGCACAAAAAGCTTCTGTTCACTTGCACATCTGCAGCCTCTGAGAATGCATGGATCGGTTTGCATGCTTGTGTAGTATGGGGGCTGAAAGCTTAGATGATCCAGAGAGATTGGTAGATCAGATTAATTATTGACTAACATTAGTAAAGCAGTGCTCTTAACCACCTGCTTCCCTAAAACCATCTGTGCCAGGCGGCTGTGTTACCTCAAGAACATATGGAGAAACTGTTCTTGGGTTTCATAGAACGAATCCTTCTGTTCTAAAATGTTGATTGAGTTTGGACGTCGTGGAATTGTAGAGTGATAGAGAAAACAATAATATATGAGACTTTTATCTTTGAGCACAACAAATGAGAAACAGGATTATATAAAAACATAAACCACAGATAGGAGTACACATATAAAAAGCATCTGCATAGTAGTGTTATGATGATGACTTGTTTGCAATGGCATGTTGGGAAAGCTGATTATTAAGAGTGATCCTTGGACATCTACTGTGAAACTGAAGCAGATTTCACAGGAATCGTGCACTGGACTTATGCCCAATGCACAAGACCGTTTTTTTAGACGTAAAAAACGCCACTTCAAGTTTGTTTTTTTTTGTATGTAAAACGGCCCCACTGACTTTAATGGGAAATAAGGCTATGTATCTGAGCATATTTCTCACCGCACCATGAGACCACACTGGCCATCAGAATGCATTTCATAGAACATGGCCTATTTATTTTCCGTTTTTGCAGTAGGTTCTCTCCATGTTAGTGTATGGGGGTTAAAAAAAAATGGGCAGCATGCAATGTTGTCCACCAAATATGGCTCTTTTTTGCAGTGAGTTGCCTTGGAGTTCAGGTAACCTGGGTGTCAGCCCACCATAGTTTTTGCAGATACAACCAGTTACATAGAGTGACATATGGGTTACAAATGGGTGACACCTTGCCAAAACTGGGCCGCGAAATGCATGAGGCCTTAATCCGTGTCATGTCTACCAAATTTTCAGTTGTAAATTACCCTGAAGACTTGATATCCGAGTTATTTTTGTTTCCACTTTGCAGATTTTGAGTCTGAGCTGAATGATACCTTTTATAGAAAAGGAGGAGGCAAAGTATTCATCAGGGGTGATCAAAATGCACAAGAATTTGTACCAACGGTCCAATAGTTAGTGCATATTTTATCAAGGGTTTCAGGCATTTTTCAGATACTATTGTGACTTGCATAAAAAGGGGCATGAATTCTGCTTAATACAGGCAAAATCCTAAAAACCTATTAACCCCCTAAATGCCGATGGTCAATAAAAGGGGCCTTAGGCTAAGTACAACCTAACCAACTATTAGGAATAGAGGGGAAAACATAATGACATATTATGTACAAACATCTATTTTATTAGTAGAAAAGAACATACATATACAGAAAGGGTTCTTTATGTGTGTTCTTAAGCTGAATTTGTATGTAAGTCGGAACAGGTATATTTAATAATTGTAGCTCCAGATAAAGGTTTTTTTTGTCCTTGTGACAAAAGGATTTTCAAAATGTTGTGCTGTTATGGGAAGGATTATTAATAAAACTTCATTACAGACTAAACCTACAGACCTGGGACTAAAGGAAAGCATCCAGGGAGCTTCACCAGAGGTCACAGTGGTCAGAGAGGTCTGTCTGTAACTAGGGGTCCTTAAAGAGGACCTTTCACCACCGTACTTCGCACACCATTCTGTAGTTAAAAGGGCACTTGGAATCTTCTTTCTAGCCCCCATGGTTGCGGAGGTATCTTTCCCAGTACGTGACTTTAATAATCTAAGTTCTGTCAGAGAGGAGGAGCTGGGGCTGGAGCTGGAGGCATATGTTATGCTAATTTTCTCTCATACTGTCCAGTCAGTGACAAATGTGCGTGATCTCTCTCTATGCTCATCTAGATGCTCTGTTCATACATTGTGTTAACATTCTGCTGAATATAACTCAGTTAAGATTACATTTAAACCATGTTTACAAAAACACAATTTCTGATGCAAATGAAATACACAAATGCCACATAAACGCAAATGCACCGCAAACACCACATGAGCGCAAATGCAACATAAATGCAAGTGCAACATAAATACAATGCAAATGCTGCATAAATGCAAACGCAACAGAAACACCAGGTAAACAGAAACCCCACAAAACAAACGCCACATAAAACGCAAGCACAATGTACATGCCAATGGCATGTAAATGGAAGTGTAATCACGGCGCAAACGCCACATAAACATGACACCACATTTACAAACACCTTGTAAATGCCATGTAAGTATAAATGCAAACGTGACACAAAAGGCACATAAATGTAAACATAATGCAAATGCCACATAAAAAAAACAATATCAACACAAACACCCTGTAAATGTAAGTGTTAAAGCTACGCAAGTGCCACATAAGCTTAACCCTTTCGGGACTCAGCCTATTTTGACCTCTAGTACGAGGCCCCATTTTTTAAATCTGTATAAGTGCTTATAGCTTTGGAACTCTATAAAATATACACAGGGGATTTTGAGATTGTTTTCTCGTGACACATTGTACTTTAGTTTAAAAATTGGATGATATCTTTTGTGTTTAGCAATGCAAAAAACTGAAATTAGGCAAAAAATTGGAAAAATTATAAATTTCCAAAGTTCTAAATTCTCTACTTTTAAAGCAGGCAGTCATAGCACCCAAATAAATAGATATCTTACATTTCCCAAATGTCTGCTTTATGTTGGCATATTTTTTTAAAGATTCCACATATTTTACTAGAATGGTATGAGGCTTAGAATTTGGGTGCCATTTTTCACATATTTTATTTAAATTGACTGTGAGAGGCCTAAATAAATAGTAAATTAACCCAATATGGAATCTACACTCCTCAATGTATGAAAAAGCACTTTTGAGAAGTTTGTTAACCCTTTAGGTGTTTTATAGGGGTTAAAACACATTTTTTCTACAAATTGTAATATTTTGGTGTATCTATAGCTAATTGGTGAAATTTTATTAACTCTTTGTTGGTGGAGGAAATGAAAATCCTCAATTTTTAGGAAAATTTTTTGGGGATTTTTTCGGCCGTTGACCTTACCATAAAAAAAATATTATTCTATATTATAGTTTTTATTCTATGGGTCGCCATAGGTCAAGGGCTTATTTTTTGCGAGAAGAGTTGTTGTTAGTGGTCTTATTTTAGA
The DNA here is from genome assembly GCA_019512145.1 of Engystomops pustulosus. Taxonomy (NCBI): domain Eukaryota; kingdom Metazoa; phylum Chordata; class Amphibia; order Anura; family Leptodactylidae; genus Engystomops; species Engystomops pustulosus. The sequence goes on along the minus strand of CM033641.1, from coordinate 93,820,655 downwards.
GCGCGTTACATATTTTTTAGCACTTTTTAGATCATTTTTTAAAAGGTATTAATTAAAAATTAAAAAAAAATTAATTAGTTACCCTGTGGGTCCAGTAAGGATTCTGTTTTATTGTACAGATTTTGACGCGGCAATACCAAATATGTGTTTTTTTTTGTGCATTTGTGTTTTTGTATACTTTATTAAGTGTTTGTATGGGAAAGTGACATTTTAGGGGCTTATATTTTTATTTATTTAGTCTAGTGGACTGTACGCTCTACGTCTAATAGACGCATGTGCAGACAGTCGAACCCGGAAGGGTTCTAACTGCAGAAAGCATCAGGCAGCCCTGGGGCATTTGGCAGACCTTGGGGCTGCCCAGAAGTGGATCGGATCCCAATGTTAACAGAATATTAGCGGAATGTGTGTGAACACAGCATTTAGATAAGCATAGAGAAATCAAAGCTCACTAGTCTTCATAGTAGCTTCTCTGACATTGCCTGCTGCTGATTGAATGACAGAACACACTTTAGAATGGTTAAATACCGGGACTGATATCTCTGCAACTGTGAGGGCTAGAAAGAAAAGTGCCCCTGAATTTGTATGGTAACGCCAACGCCAACACTACAAGGAGAAGCGTGATTGTGTGAGCGGACAGTTTTTCTATTTTTCGCCTACAGAATGGTATGATAATCTCCACATGTATGAGGCGGTAAAAGGTTCTCTTTAAGTTGGGGACAACCTTTACTTTATTAAAGGGGTTATGTTCCCCGTCCCCTCCCATTGTGTGGGGCACCAGTCTCCTGTGATAAATTCATCATGTGGCTGTGTTGCATGGCCTGGCGTAGAATTGCGTTATAACCTGTGCAAGAACTGGTGCAAGCTATATGTAGTGCTCAAGGTAGGATTCATTCCCCCTTTCCTGTAGCACCCCATCTATAATTATTCCCTTTTTTGTGACATCATTGCGTCTTCTGGTTTCGAAGCAACGGCAGAGATTAGTAGAGGAGTGCTGTGGGATAATGTGGAAAGTTGAGTCTCTGATTATGATTTTTCTACCCCACATAGTTCGTAGATCACTCACCGGACTGACTGTGCCTTAACCTAGTCATTGTCTTTGGCCTGTTGGTTGCGGACTGCTGCTTTACTGTACCTCTATCTACAATGTCATGCAGTGAGATAGGAATTTTCTGTTGAATTCTGTAAAATATAGTGGCAAATATTGTTCCATCAGACTCCATGAATAGAAGTATTTTCCCTAGAAATCATTGAACATAAGGGTTAAAATATGCGTACATATAGTGCCAAAGGAAGTCTCTTTGACAGTGCACAGAGGCAGTGTAGCTCAGAACTGAGCTGTACGGTTGGTCTGTGCAAAATCTCCTGATATACCAAGACACAGAAATGTTACATTTATGGTCTCTTATTTTATTTCATAAAAGAGCACAACCTTGTTATATAGCGGCCTACACAAAAATATGTAAATCGTTTCAGAGTCACAGTTTTCTAATTGGTGATTTAAATAACTTCTGACAGGAACTTTAATTTAATTTTGAAAAAGTTGTTTTTCTTTAAGGGTTGCTGCATTTCTTAAGAATGTTACAATGACCCTTATGCAGTACTATCACTGATTCTAAAAGTTATGCAGTTTATCTTGAGCATGTTCATCAGTTTACAGTAGGATATTTTACTACTATTTAATTTCCAAGAGAACGCATGTCTGAAGAGATGACCAGAATGTTCTGATTGTTCATGATATTTCTGTAATTTGGAGTTTCATATTGGACAGGCAGAAAACAACACCTGTGCTACTCTATTACTCATTTATATCTAGTCCTGAAAGATTTTTAGAAAACCCTGGGCTGCATTCACACTGTAACATCATGTTAGTGTCTTTAACCATTTCGCTACTGCCCTATTTTAGCCCTATATTACTATGTCACATATTAAAGAGATCTTTTTTATTTTTTTGTACATGTGGCTGTACAAGTTGCAAACCATTTTGCGGTACAAATAACTTTTTGAGAGGGAAAAAAGGGCAATTCTAAATTGATTGTACACTTTACACTCCACTTTTTTGTATAGAAAAGTCTTTTTATGAGGTTTTTTAAGTCCCAAAACAGATAGAAAACAGCATTATTTTTAATAATTCCTTTTTTTAATGGAATGGAACTATAAAATCTTTTGGAGCTGCACATTCAACAGCTAATTGGGTGTAAGCTTTTCAAGGCTGGCAATGAAGAAGCAGCACTTTAAAAAAGTGTTTCACATGTTTTTTGTATCATAGAATTTGTATTATTTGATGATTGTTAAGCTTAGGTTATGACAGACACAGAGATACCCAATTTTAATTTTTTTATTTTAACATGTTTTTTAGTAATGGGAAATTACTTTTTTATGTTCATTTTTAGCAGAGCTTGTTATCTACTATATGTTTTCGATTGCCATGTAATGAAACTGGGACCCCACTTTAAATTCTGCCTTAAACTCCCCAGTATCAGAGTTTCTCTTATCTTAGGTGTTCTGGCAGGGCTGACTGCTTGACCTTTTACAGTTTACCACTGGGCATGTCAAGCTTTATTTTCATAGCTCGCACATGTCCAAAAGCAATACTTGTTTGCATTGAGCACACTGACCAGTGTATATATTTGTGGGGTGGTATGCAACTGGTTAAATCTATGTTTCTGTTTGGAGAATTGATCGAATGCATGTTGTAAATTACTATTTACTTTTCTTCTTGTCTGAAGAAGCATCAGTGCTGATTGAGGAGGTCGCTTTGCTGCCCAGGTATTTCTAGAACCTCAGTTGAGATGTGACTAGTTTGCTTTCTAAAGTTGTTGTGTCTGCTAGTGATCTAAATTTGTTTACTCTGAATGATGATAGTTGTATACTGTCATGATTGTTAACAATCAACACTTGGCTCCTTACAACATAACATACCTGCTGACAAATTATTTGTACCTTCACAATACCGGGTAAAAGTTATGGAGGAATGTCATAGTACTGCATTTGCTGAACCTTCACTTCTTCTAGACAGTTGATTTACAAATCTTTCCAGTGGCTTAAATGGTCTGACACTCTACAGTCTTTCAGACGTTGCACTCTTTAACTTTAAGACAGGTTTTTTTTAATGATTGATTTATTAACTGCCACTATGATTTATTTTTTAACAATAATTAGTCAAAAAGCTTTATAGGGATATTCTCATCTTGGCACACAGTTAATTTCATATTAAATTTAATTCATCTGCTATACCTACATTTCTAGTATTGGATGTTATTTAACAGAAATATACAAATGTTCAGGGTAAGGCCTCAAGAACACAACCGTTTTTGATGTTCTGTTCTGTTATTCTTTAAATGATGATAACTCTGGAAAAGCTTTACATATCATAACAATTTTTATTTTGTTAAATTCATGAGATGTAAAACTTAAACTTGATAGGATAGTTTTATTAATTACATATTTTTTCTTTATAACATTTTCCAATAATTGACTACAAATGTGAAAAAATAGGCTTTTTTATAATTTTGCTGATTTTAAGTTTTTTTTAATAAGTAGTAACTTTTACCAAAATATGTTATAAATATTTACAACTTTATTCCATCACCCTTTTATAGGTTCAGCTACAGATGCAGAAGGTGCATTTACTTCTGCAAAGTGAAAGCTTTTTCTGCAGCTTCTTCTACCTCCTGCCTTCAGCTGACAGGCTAGAGGGAGGAACACTTCAAATGCCTATATCTACTGAACGTTTGCACCTACACAAACACAATTCTGGCGTTATATTAAACAGGAGAGTCTCCCCATTAAAATGATATGGATGTGTATGGATGCTTACCCAGAGATATCCAGTCTTAAGGCTTAACTATAAAGTCATAATGATTTTTACCAAATTCTCATATATTATTTCCCCTTTAAAAACAAACAGAAAGTGCTTCTCCACAGAGGTGAAGTGGACAGAGACTGACGTCTGCCTGTCTATGCCCTGAAGTTGAGTCCATTTCAATTTGCCCACAGATCCCATCATACCTTGTGTTCTCTCTCAAAGTAATTTAGTATTAAATTAATTTAGATTCCCAATGGTAAATCCTCTGAACACTGCTCAGTGCACATACAGGATGTATATGGTCACTAGCCTGGCAGCTTCCATCACATGGAGGAGCATTGAACGAGTAATAATGGGAAAAAAATCATAAGTACAATAGTTACATGAAGTGTATAGTCTGTGACCACTAAGGGTTAATAGCTTCTCTGCACAGAGCTCATAGTGCCGAGTACAAGGTGGGACGAAGAGAAAGACCGAGAACGTTCTGTAGAATCACAGACTGGGTTGGAAGAACTCATAGGGAACAGGGGAGATCTTGTACCTAAATATACTGTTTAGGACACATCTGTATCCACAGTCCAGAACACATCTAGCTATACTACATACACAGAGAGAGTGTATGTCACATGTCTTCCTCCTCTGTTAGCAGAGAGCAGCTGCCTCTCCCCTCTCAAGAGTCGTGGAATTTTTTATCTGTTTGATTCACAAGGTTTGTCAGCACAGACAGTGGACGGAGCTACTTCAGAACTGAGATAATCTGAGGGGTATAGCAGAGAAACTGCTGGATGTAGGTAACAAAGATAATAGTAAAAAGTTTTTCTACATTAATTTGTTGATCAGTTGTTCTTTAACCCCTTCAAGCTCTGTGACGGATATAAGTAGCCTAGGTGGTCTTAGAAATAGTAAAAAAAAAAAAAACTTTAAAAAATGTAAAAAATTAATAAAATATTAAAAATTTAAATCACCTCCATTTCCACAGAACTGATATAAAACATAATAAACAGTAAAAATCACAAACACATTAAGTATCACCGCGTCCCAAAATATTTGATCAAAATATAAAAACGGTTATTGTCGGCGATGACCTCCATAACGGAAAATGGCGTCCAAATGTCAGAAACGGTATTTTTACACCATTTTACATGACATAAAAATTGTAATAAAAAGTGATCAAAATGTTGCACAGTTCTCAAAATGATAGCAATGAAAATGTCGGCTCCTTTTGCAAAAAATGACACCTCACAAGGCTCCGTACACCAAGGTATGAAAAAGTTATTAGCATCAGAAGATGGCAATTTTTTTTTTTTCGTACACATTCTATATAAATTTGGTATCACCGCGATCGTACAGAACCAAAGAATAAAGCAGAGTTGTTATTTGGAGCGCACAGTGAAAGTTGTAAACTTTCCCCACAAGAATGTGACGCACATGCATTTTTAAAAAAAAAATTCCACAATTGGAATTTTTTTTCCAGCTTCTCAGTACATGGCATGGAATAATAATTAACATCACGGAAAAGTAAAATTTGTTTTGCACACAATAAGCCCACACACAGCTCTGTACATGGAAAAATGAAAAACTATGGATTTTTGAAGGTGGAGAGTGAGAAATGAGTGAAAAAACCCTGCATGCTTAAAGTGTTTGTCACGGGTGCCCCTGCGACCCATATCCGGTGTCGCAGGGGCACCCGTGTACCTCCATGTGCCTCAGCGTCTGACTCCCCTGTCACAGTTCCAGCGGCGATCCCTGTAATCACCACGCTCCGGCGTGTAATCACCACGCTCCCATGTCCTAGGGCGCGCATCGGTTCTGTGAAATTTAAACGGCCAGCCGCACCGCTAATTGGCGCTGGACAGCTGCCTGTTGTGACCTTCGATTCTGTTCCTGACTCTGATTCCGTGCTGCCTGTCCTGACCTATTGCTACGTCCCTGACTCCGAACATGTGCTGCCTGTCTTGACCTCCTGCCTGTCCCTGACCACAAGTTTGCCTCCCGATTCTGCACGACACCTTGGTCGCCACCGCAGGCAAGGTCGCGCCTGTGGAACGACCTGGTGGTACCACGCCGCAACAAGTTTAACCAGCTTTGCGGCGGGCTCTGGTGAAAACTGGGTACCACTTAGACTCCAGTCCCAGGTGTCGGCTTACGTCATCGCTCGCGGTGGTACAGAGGATCCACTACTTCTGATCGTGACAGTGTTAAAGTTACAATCAGAAATAGAAAGCTGTACATAAAAAAACTACATTTTTAGCACAACTTTAAGGGTGGAACTCTGGTTTTGTGAAGCATATATCATATATCTGGGGAAACATCCACAGTATAAGCCTAGGACAAGCTGGGGATGGATGCGATAATGTTACATCCATTCTTCATCACATCAATGGTAGGTACAAAATCAGTCGAAACCAGTACTCCTCAGCCACTAAAAATACTCCTCAAAAAGGCGGGAGGAGTATTTACTGCAACCTCTAATTGGGAAATGTATTTACATGCATTTAATAGAAGAGTGAAGTATAGCACCATTATACCAGCTGTCTACAGAGACATGCAAACATGAGAGTTAATATTCATTATATACATTTTTGTTTTAGTGAGTGTTTTTATAATTTTTTGCTGTATGTTTTTTATCTCTAAAGGGAACCTGTCACCATACACCCTTGTTGAGCCTCCTCCATGTCCCCACAGATAATTAATAGCACAATGCCAAACAGTTTTTATAAAACTTCTGGCATTAGTGTTTAAAACAATAACTTATATTAAAGTTTAAATGGCTCTCTGCCAGCTTGGGTTCTGTGACCAAGGGGAGTGTTCAGCACAGAGCAGAATTCCCCTTCCTCCCTTCCTCATTTTCAAAATGCTCATCTGTGAATTGAGCCCCCCACTTCTGCTTTCTCCTCTTGTAGATACAGTGGAGACGAGCTGGCATGAGCATTTTGCAAAGGAGGGAGCTGCGTGCTGAACACTCTCCAGGGACACAGGGCACAAGCTGGCAGGGAGCCATGTAATCTTTAATATACGTTACTATTTTAACCACTAATGCCAGAAGTTTTTATAAAACTTTTATAAGTTTCAGGATATGCCATTTATTGTCTGTGGATATATGGAGGAGGATCAAAAAGGGTGCCTGGCGAAAGGTTCCCTTTAATCAGGTAATTTTGGTACATGATGAATTGCTTGTTCATAAAATTTAAGGAGGTTTCGAGGACAAGTCAATAATATCAAATTGGTGGGGGTTTAAGTCAGCTAGTCATTTCATCAAGGCACAGAGTCAAATTTATTTAATGAGCTGCCAATTTTATACCATCTACTTTCTATGTTGGTAGTATTATGCAGCATGGGAGAATGGAGGCATGGCCTACTTGGCATCTAAGAACTAACCATTTGTTATCTAATCTGAAAATGCCCAGATCAATAATTTATATTGCTTCACACACAATGTAGAAAAGATATGCTACCTAAATGCAGAGGTACATGTGCAAATAAGTAAAAGAGTAGGGATTACAGATGGTTGGCTGAGTGTGACAGATTCCTGTAAAAATTGTCAGAACTTGCCTATCCACTTGATATATGTAAACTTTTTGAATTGTTGGGGTTTGCTATGCTAAATTAGCAAGGTCATCCATGTTTCATTTTTGTGGAACATATGTATACATTAATAACTGATTAAAGATTAAATGAATGTACTACATGGTGGGGAACTGCTCTTCAGAACTGCTTCTATTTTATGAAAACGTAGTATATAAGGCTAGAAAAAGACTTAAGTCCATCAAGTCCAACCTTTGAGAATTATACAAATGTTTTTACCCGTGCTACTTTTGCTCTCCAGAAAATCAGCCAAGCCTCTCTTGAACATGTACATAGAGTCCGCCATAAACTCCAGCGGCAGAAAATTGTATAGTCTCACTGCTCTTTCTGTAAAAAACTTTTTTCTAAGGCGATGATAGAACTGCCTCTCCTCTAGGCGTAGAGGATGCCCCCTAGTCCTGGTCACAGGTCCAGATATAAAAAGATCTTTGGAGAAATCCTTGTACTGCCCGTTCAGGTATTTGTACATTGTAATGAGGTCTCCCCTCAGCCGTCTTTTTGCTAAACTGAATAATCCCAAATTTTGTAATTTGTAATTGTATTCTAGTCCCCCCATTCCCTAATAATCTTGGTTGCTCTCCTCTGCACCCGTTTCAGTTCTATTATGTCCTTTTTATAGAAGGGCAAAACTGTGTCCTTATGGTGAGAATCTATTCATCTCTTGATACATCCCATAATTTTATTTGCTTTAGCAGCAGCTGCTTGGCTCTGGTCACTAACACTAAGTTTACCATAGACCAATACACCCAAGTCTTTTTCAGCTCCAGTTTGACCAAGTAATTGACTGTTTAGAGCATAATTGTACTTTTTGTTTCCATGACCCAAGTGCATGACTTTACATTTATCTACATTAAACCTCATTAACCATTTCTCTGCCCACTCCTCAAGCTTCCACAAATCTCTCTGTAATGCTATACTATTGGCCTCAGTATTAATTACTTTATACAGCTTAGAATCATCTGCAAATATTGAAACTTGACTGTGTAAACCCACTACAAGGTCATTATTAAAAAGGAGTGGCCCCAATGCTGACCCCTGTGGCACTCCACTGGTAATGTCAACCCGATCTGAGAATGTGCCATTAATGACGACCCTCTGTTTTCTATCACCCAATTACTTACCCAAATACACAGATTTTCTTCTAGTCCCAGCAGTCTCATTTTATGTACCAATACAGGCGGTCCCCTATTTAAGAACACTCGACTTGCAGAGGACCCTTAGTTACAAAAAGACCTCTGGATGTTGGTAATTTACTGTACTTTAGCCTTAGACTACAATAGACAGCTATAACAGTTATCAGTGTGTCTGCAATGAAGCTTTATGGTTAATCCTGGTTCCTATGACAATCCAACGTTTTTAAGAATCCAATTGACAAAGAGCACAAAAAAGATTTGTCTGGGGTTACAATTATAAAATATACAGTTCTGAGATAGCTTCCTCAGATACGACCACTCCACACTCGGCAGCAGTGGTCAGACATGCACTACTGTGCCCTGCCTGACCACCGAGATTCGGCATTCATTACCACATGCAGTAACTCACGGTTATTTCATATACAAAAACTTAGTTTCTTTGTGCAATCACTCCAACCGAGGTGGTCGTATCCAAGGACACAGTCTTGTTTCTAAGGGACCATATAACTACATTTATGAGAAATTTTCTTCACACAGCAACATTTTTTTTAATAACATTTAATTGAAGAAATTTATATACATGGCAGATTGATAAAATTGAATGTGAATGCCCCCTTTAACAAATAACATATTCTTTAAAGTTGTTAGGAGTTTCCCATTCTGCTCTCAGACTTTTATGAGCTGCAATTTGCTGCTCTCAAGACAAATTAGTGCTGTAAATTCTGATTGAGGGGAGGGTGGAAGGTTTAGGTAAGAGGAAAGTGTGGAAAAAGGTCTTCGACTTCGATTAGAGTAACTAGAAAATTATTAAGAGGTTCTTTTTATGAACCTGTGTTTTGAGAGGGCCCATGCAACTATGTGCCATGTGCCAAGCTTAAAAAATGGTTGTAAATGAACTGGGAGGCCGGTTTAACATGGAAGTATTTTTGTCAGTATTTTGCATCAGTATTTGGAAGCCAAAACCAATAATGGAGAAATACAGAATATATAAGAATCTTTCCAATATACTTTGTCTCTATGCAATTAACTCCTGATTTTGACTTACAGATAGGGACTTGAATACTGTCACTTGAAACTGCCCTACATTGCAAGCAGAACTGCGGTAGGCATTGGACTTGGATTCACAGTATACTTTTCCATTTGAAAAAATTTGAAAGAATATTCTTCCGATATAGTAACCACATATATAGTTCTTAAAATAAATCACAGAGTTTTGGGGTGAAAACTGGAAATTTTGTGGTTGTTGCACATGTGCACATTGGTCACCCTGTAGCTTTTGTGTGGGTCCACTGAAGGCATTTTTGCAGCAAATGGAGAATCCTCTATAACTTTCTCAAAGTGAAAACATAAAACACCTGATAATATACTTATCTTTTCCAGCACAATTATTACAGTGAAAATGATAAGTTTATAAGCCAATAATCAGCAAAGCCTGGGTTCAACTATGATGAGCATTATCATGATATGAGCTTTTTGTAGAGCAGAAAATGCCAGCCAAGGATATATTGATCCTGTTTTCATGTAATGTAAGCTGTCAATAATGACTGCACTGTGTGTAACACAGAAATCATTGCAGGAAAAAACTCACACCTTCCATTGTAGATTGGGGGTGGGGGTTTGGCGTGTTTCACTTGTATTCTAACGGTTACTGTTTAAGAAGATAATTACATTATGCCACATAAAGGATAATTCATGAAACTTATTCTGGCAGTTGAACACCTAATCTGATTACATCTATAACATGCTCGGAATAGAATTGTTTGCTTCTGTCTCTATACCAGAGGTATTTCTGATTTAGGTGGCTCCTCAGCTCCTCCCTAGTATTGAGTAACTCATTCAGGACCACCTGGAAACCCCCTGTCTTGTGTGATTTCTCTAGCGTTTTAATCTTATCAAGAAGGTCCTGGACTTTGGCAACCTTTGCACAATTCAGACATACAACATGTTCAATGAACTCTCCTCTGATCATACCCTTTAGGGTCTCCCATTGAATAGGAAGGGAGGACTGGTCAGAAGCACGAGACTCCAGAAAACTGGAAATCCACTGTCTGACGCCAGCCATGCAGAGTGAGTCTTTTAACAGGTTATTGTTGAAGCACCATGCCCAGGGAGTCGAGTATGGGTTGGGTATATTCAGAGTTAAGGAGATTGGGACATGATCAGACCAAAGTGAAGGATTGACTGTGGACATGGACCAATACAGGACATGATGGCTCAGCCAGAACATATAAATGTGGCTACATGAAAAGTGGGAAGGGGAATAGTATGAGTAGTCATGGCATTCAGAGTTAAGGATGTGCCACAGATCAACCAATTGCAAAGTTGCTTAAGATAGTGAAAATGGAGTTGCAAGACTTAATCTGTCCATGATTAGGGAACTATTGGCATGCTAAAGTGACCAGGTGTCCCCACAGCTTCACTTAAAAAAACAAGACATAGCTTCCTTCCTTGTGGAAGTACCTCATGGACCAGTCTTTTATGGACGATTATGCCAGAGATGCCTCTGGAATTGGCTGATGGATTCTTAAAGTGGAACCAGGAGGTGTAGTGCCTGTTATGCAGATTTGGGATGTTGATGGGTGCCATGAGTAGTACGAAGGAGAATCAAGAGGGGAAGGAAAAGACATTGAAGGGAAATTGCAGAATTAGACGGATAATGGATGTAGTGGAAAAATAGACAACCACTTAAGTCAAAAGAAAGTGTGAGCAAAAAACAATATCTGTGGAACAAGTTGGGAAAAAGACCAGAAGAATCTAGCCACCTCTTGCTCTAACCAGTAGATGAAGGAGCACCGCCGATGGGAAAAGAATTTTTTATGAGGGGGCTCCCCTCCAATACAGACTCACATGTCCACAAAGAACTGATCAGAAGCCTCAAGAGGTAATTTATCTAGAGCCATTGGAATATAGGCAAGATGAGTAATCTGTAATATAACTGAGTAAAAAAGACAGGCGTGAAAAACATTAAATGTGTCCCCCTTCCAAAATCCTTTATTGTCCTGTTTCCTAAAACAATATAACCAGATCTTTCAGAAGGATATTGGATTGTCTATGGGTGAGGGATACTCTATTGGGGGGGGGGGGGGTAATGTCACATTACTATAAAGGGCACTGCAATTAGTCAAATTGGGGGGTAGTGTTTTAGCCTCTAAGGCACCTTTCATTTCAGTTGCAAATGCATGGTCCTTTCTGTGGTCGTTGAGGAAGCCAACATGGGCCCTTCTGATGGAGTGTAAGAAGGTTTAACTAGTCTATGACCTCAATAGGGGATAACTCAAGGTCCCTTGCTAGTTCAGGGAGGTCACCTAGGTGATGGATGTGCATCTTTACAGCCTGTTGAATTTGGAGGTGATATGTGAAGACCCATGAGTACTCTATCCCGCATTGCCGCAGAACTTCTAATAGAGGGCGGAAAAGGCTTCACTCCTGAAGAGTGAGGAGAGGCAGATTTGGCGGGGGCTAAATAGGATGACACTGGAACTCTGCTGGACCCTTCTCCCTCGCGTGATATTATCTTTCAGTTGGTATCTATGTATCCTTCATATAGCATCTCTATGTTTGTCAGCATCAGGTGGTTTGGGGCCCAGAGACCTGTGTGTTCGGTCTAATTCCAATGACGTATCAAGGTGATGATACGAGCTGATGGAGAATGGAGTTTAATTGTTGTACTGTACTGTACTCAAGTACTGTAGTTACAGATTTTGTAAAGCCAAAATCTCCTTGTGGCGGTCCAGCTTGGAGACAGCATTTAAAGTATAGTTTTCTACCACTGACACCTGTTCTTCCATTGCATGCATGCATCCTCCACCCTTGAAACATAAGAACTTTGCATACTGGGAATGGCAACAATGTGTCTTGAGAGATTTCAGTTCCCATGTGGAAAATCGGTTATGTGGCTGTGCTGTGCATGGGAGAGCTTTACCTAGAGGGTGGAATATGTCTGGAGTGGGGAGGCCAGAGAAGTTCTGCATGGGATACAGGGTAAGTCCTGAACCTGCTCCCCTAATACATCACCTTCTGCTGAAAAGAACCCCAGTTCCCTTGCCTCCAGGAAAACAGGCCTTTTGGTGTAGAGAATAGGGCCCATCCATGAGGGTTCTGCCCATCCATGAGGGAGTCATCACGTCTGTGTACTGATGGGCTGCTAGGCCAAGAAAGACTGACAGTCATCTTGTGTCACTTCCATTTTCTAATAATTGTGCCAGTAGTTGTGGCCAACTCAACAAGCTGCCTGTCATTATCCTGTAACCCATCTCAGCCTTGTGCAAGTCTACAATTTTCTCCCTGATGTCCTTTGACAGCTCTTTGGTCTTGCCCATGGTGGAGAGATTGGAGTGTGATTGAATAAGTGTGTGGACAGGTGTCTTTATACAGGTAACAGGTTTACACTGGTTCAATGAATACATGTAATGAGTAGAAGGAGCTTCTTAAAGAAAAGCTAAAAGCAATGAGAGAAAAAAGTTTTGATGGTTGGTAGGTGATCAAAAACTTATTTCATGCAAAGTAATTATTTTAAAAGCATACTGTAGGATTTTTTTAGATTCAATCTCTCACAGTTGAAGTGGACACACAATAAAAATGACATACCTCTCCCTTCTTTGTAGGTGGGAAAACTTTCATATCCAATATTTATTTTTCCCACTGTACAACACGACACGTGAATACAGTACAACATGTGCATTACAAAGCTATGAGTACTTATTTGTATGTCTTCTGACCTAGATTACTCCATTTTTCAAATTATAATATTACAAAGTCATTGCAGCCTAAATCCATCTTCCCACGGTATGGTATGTTATGAAATTGTATTGCATATGATTTGCCTAGACTTAAATCCTTTTTATGTCTAATGTGCATGAATAATGCTCCCTTGTTTGAGGACTAAACGTTTATTGCTGTGTTCACATTTTTTCTATGTGTAAATAACTTTAAATAACCTTCTTCAATGTGTAACCACAGGGAACGTATTCTAAAAAAAGCTGACAAGCACAAACAACATATTATCGCAGCTTTAGCAAATGATCATTTATTTCCTGTCTCAGACAAATGTGACTTTTTATTTGGGTATTTGGACAGATAAAATGACAGTGACTGAACAGCTGTTACATAAATTGCTTGAACAAATAAAGCAGCCGAAAATGGTTCATGCAATGTAGCTTTGAGGCACTTTTAGCATATTTTTGGGGGTACTGGATTCAATTTCAGGTAAACGTTTCCTTTGTTAATTTTATTCAGAGAGATTATGTTGGTATTTTATGCTTTCCTTGATCAAAACAGGATAATTTTTTAATAATTAATACAACATATGAATACATATGCATTTAGTAAAAGATTTGACAAAATCAGCATTATTAAACCATCAAAGGGTAAAAAAAGGAAAGTCTGCATTTTTATTTCAAGTTTATCTTTATCAAATTTAAATAAGCGGAATGCTTTACTTGAAGGATAAAAAAATCATGGTCGCATACCGGTATTCAGCAAATTCAATTATGATACATTATATCTGTGCTTAACCTTCTTCCCACAGAAACAAACTGTACAAGTGAAGTCATCTTTTTTATGATTAGTTCATTTGTTTTTCATATTCCCATGAGAAGTTGACAACTGAAAATAAGGCTGTCATTATGTAATCTAGTTTATACGCTATGCCCTTGGAAACAAATGCAGGTCTCAGGTTTGCCTTATAGGGTGGCTCAAAAAGTAGAGGAAAACCAAATAAACTTTGAAGAGCTGCTCTACTTTGGTAGATAAATGACTTGTATTTAAGGGAATCTACCAGTGCTGAAATTGCTTGTAAGTAAAACCAGAATTGTGACATTGTGAAGGGCCTTTTGTAAGCCTCAGAATAGCAAATGGTAGATGCTTATACTCACCTCCCAGTCCTAAGAAGTGTAGCGTCTTCCCGAGAAATAAGGCTTTAAAAAATATGTAAATTAACTTTGAGGCGCCCTGCTAAGCACATCTTGGCTTTTCCAATTAGTAATTATCCATGGCTCCCTGCCTGGCTGTCTCCGCCTACACAGTGATCAGAGAGTTCTGCAGTTATAGCATTTTGCGCGATCATAGCATTGCATATATATACTATGTTATGATTGAGCAGAGGGAGAGCCGGTGACTTCACACTGTCTGACCGCTGTGTGGGTGGAGCCAGCCTGGTTGGGAGCCATTAATATTTAGTAATCGGAGGAGCCAAGAGGCGCTCGGCAGAGGGCCTCAGGCCCCTTTACATATTTTTAAAAGCTTTATTTCTCAGAAATGCTGCACTTCTAAGACATAAGATTACTGTACATCGGCACGTGAAGGGGTCGTGAGTGTAAGCATCTACCATCAGGTATTCTGATGGTAGATGTCCTTTAAACAAGGTAAATGAGTTTATATTGAATATTGATATAATTTAGTTTATCCCTGTATAATATTTATAGATTTTGTAGTTGTCAAATGTACTACTTTTTTGGATAAAAGGCAGCTATGTATAGTACAGTTAAAGACCCCTTAGTTATGGCACATAGAAGCTCTCAAAAGTAAAGCGTTATGGAATTTCATCAACAAAAAGTAATCCCATTTTTGCTAAATAACTGAGATCGGAGGGAACTTGAGACCCAGTTTGAAAGAAGTTGCAATTCAGCATAAAGGCTATCAACTGATCGATTTCGTACAAATATTTTAAGATTTTCAGGCACCTAATTGAATCAATTCAGAATCTGAAAATGTTGTTCATACAGAAGTCTAATGGATCTCTTTAGAAGTCATTTTATTTCAATAGACATGTTTCCATTATTGTCTGTTTGCACCACATCTGTTGGGCTTCATATATTATTATTTTAATGAATGATGAAAATCAGTTTGGAGCAAATAAATTCATACGTAAATCAAATTTTACAAAAAAACCCAAAAGGAATCTTGAATAATTTAATCATCTCTATATAGGGAATACTTTTTTATTACATCAATACAAAAGAAACAAAACACAAAATCTCTGTCCTTATTGATTTATTTTTTGTATATATGATGCATAGATTTTTTCCAATGTCAGAAATACGTCCAGATTAACTTGCGTTTTAGCTTGCACTATCATACATGAAGAAAATAACAAAGTTATAAAACATGTAACCGAGCACAGGGTTCTCACCAGATAGGAAACAAATTGAAAGGAATCATTCACCAATATGTTAAGCAATTGCTAATGACAATTGCCTGAAATTATTTTTGACCTATTGCACAAAAATGGTTAATTCCACCGTACATTGTAAAATGGTTGATTATACTGTATAACAGAGTGACATGGCCAGTGATCATTGTAAATATTTAATGCTGCTTCTACTGCTGACACGTTTCAGAGTTCATTTGTCATCATTCGTGTGCTGTCCCTGCTAAAATATTTATACCTTTATGTCCACTTTTTAGGGAAATGGTCAATGCATGGTTTGCTGAAAGAGTGCACACAATACCAGCAACAAAGGACGGAGGAAAAGTCAATACAGACAATAACCAGCAGACCCTCTCTTCTGAGAACACCAACCAGGGACCACCAGTGAGGAAGATTTCTGCCTCCGAATTTGATAGGCCTCTCAGGCCCATCGTAGTAAAGGACTCTGTGGGAACATTGACGTTTCTTGCAGATTCTGAAAAGAAGGAACAGATGCCTCTACAAGCTCCCAGTTTGAATAGCGCAAGTGATCAGTGTTCGCGGCTTCTGGAACTAGTGAAAGATATTTCAAGCCATCTAGACGTCACTGCTCTGTGTCATAAAATCTTCCTTCATATTCATGAACTGATATCAGCGGACCGCTACTCACTTTTTCTAGTCTGTGAAGATAGTTCCAATGAGAAGTTTCTGGTTAGTAGGCTTTTCGATGTAGCAGAAGGCACTACATTGGAGGAGGCATCAAATAACTGCATCCGTTTGGAATGGAATAAAGGCATTGTGGGATATGTGGCAGAATATGGACAACCCTTGAACATCAAGGATGCTTATAAGGTAATGTAGCTTTTATAAGCTTTCAAAAAGCAAGACACTACACTGTCTAGAAAATAACTTCACCATGTTGTAGACAGGGTTTTTTTTCACAGTAATTGTTACTAAAACAAAATGTGTAGCTGAAAATGCATGTTTTGAAATAAGGCTATAAAATAAATCTATAGACATGAATGGTCATGTATCATGACAGTGTGTTGTTCTATGTTTCAAGTTGACATTTTTTCTTGGTCTGTCCTCACTTAATTCACTGTTGGTATCTTTTCTCTGTGGTAAATTTGTTTGGGTTGTGCTTGGGTTGTCTCACAAGCCACAAAGAGTGTAACCTATTCCTACGCTATCTGCTAGCTGGAGCAATTTGCTCGAAAATGTATAATCACATCCAAAAAACCTATTGTTACACACCATTACACCAATCAAAACATACATGAATTAAAGTTAGAGCAGGTGTATGTGTAGCATGAGAACAATATTCAAAAAGACCCCTGAAAAATCCAAAATGTGTTTAACTTGCTCAATAACAAAGAGATAAAACCAAGAGATAAATCTCCACCAATGAGTTTACTAACTTTTTCTATGCTGTGCTATAATAACCATTAAAAAGCAATAGAAGTGAAGCACTAGTGGGAATATTGCTTCACATATATTCCGAGAAAGAAAGAATGGTTTTGTACCCACATTTATTAGATTGATGAAGTCATAAAGATCCAATATATGTGCATCATTATTGTACTTTGACACATATAATTAAGTTGGTTAAAAGGTCATATGATCAAAAAGGTAGTCATAAATAGGTCATACTCACACAAAACTCATTATGTGGAACATTTTAGGGGGTCTGTACTGGGACCATTACTTTTCAACCTATTTAGAAATAGGAAGAGATTGTCCTTAAATAGTACATTTTCTGTATTTGAATATTGTATAATGTTGTAGATACATTAGAGAATGTCCTATAACTACAAGGTGTATGGCAAGGAAAATAATTTAAATATCTACTCATGGTTTCAAAGAACTGTATACAACTTAGATGGAAGAAAGGGTAGACTACACAGATAAAGGCTGGGAGTTGTACCAGGTAAATAAAATAAAATAAAGCAAAGAAAAATATCTTCCAGTATTCAACAAAATATAAAATGCTTCTGATGAGAAAAATAGTAAATGGCAGGTATTAGTATTAGTATTATTTTTTTTGTGGGCTTGGATTTTACGGCTTTTACTGTGCTCCCCAAATGACATGTGTACTTTATTTTTTGGGTCAGTACAATCATGGGGATACCAGATTTATATAGGTTTTATAATGTTTTCATACAGTAAAACCTCCTGTACAAATTTTTTTTGCCATCTTCTGTCACTAACTTTTTCATGATTTAGTGTATGGAGCTGTTTGTGGCTTTTGATGACATTTTCAATGCTACCATTTTGAGGCCTGTACGGCCTTTTGATTAATTTTTGTTGAATTTTTTTTATATTTTTCAAAATGACAAAAAAGTGGCATTTTCGACTTTGGACGCTGTTTTCCTTTATGGGGTTGAACCCTGGGATTAACCGTTATTATATTTTTATAGATTGGACATTTTGGGATGCAGCGATATCTAACATGTTTATGATTTTTACTATTTATTTATATTTATACGAGTTCTAGGAGGAATTTGAATTTTTATGTTTTTTTTGTATTTAATTTTTCTTTTACTTTTTTTTTTTACAATTTTATGACCCCCCTAGGGTACTTTAATCATAGGTTGTCTGATTTCATACCATATACTGCAAATCGTACATTATAATAAAATGTTGTGAAACTATACAGCCTCAGTTCTTTGTGTGACATGAGGCTATCATAGCAAGAGATCGCCACTCCCTGATGACATCATGGGGAGCGATGATCCAAGCCATCATGGCGGGGCTCGGACGCCGCAGGCTTTTTAATGCTCCTGGCAGGTTTGTTGGCGGCGATCACAGGGTCAATATGCAGCAAACGCTCACCAGCTATGGAGACGGTTCAGCCCGTGAGCCCTCTCCAAACACCTGCAGCTATACGTCTTTAAGGGGTTAAGCAGCATTTAATTTTGCCCCTTAACAACTTGCATTTTACTTTTTCACTCCCCACCTTCAAAATATATATTATCAAATGCTGCTTGAAAATCCTTAACTTTTTAAATTTTCCATGTGAGAGCTTGTTTTCTGCGTAACACATTGTACTTACTTGTGAAAGAATTTATTATTCCTTGCCATGTACTGGGAATACAAAAAAATTCCAAATGCAGTCAGATCGGTGAAAAACGAATATGGTGTTACAGCTTTCACTCTGTGCTCCAAATGACACCTCTCTGTTATTCTTTGGGTCAGTAAGATCACAGGGATATACAGGTTTTAATGCATTTCAAAAATGAAAACCTTCTGGGTGAAAATGTTTTTCTTTATTTTGACATCTTATGATGCTAATAACAGACCTTGTAATGTTCTAACACTAATAACTTTTTCATACTACGATATACAGACTTATGTAAGGTTTACATTTTATGCCAGATGAGTTGGCATTTTCATTGCCATTACCATTTTGGGGACTGTATGTGTGTGTGATTTTATTTATTTCCTCGATATTTCCTACAAGCTCTCCTGTTTACCCCTTTATATCAGTTTCATAAGAAGCTACTGGCAGTAGCCTTAGAGGGGTCCTTTACCATTACGTGAACTGCGTCCCATAATAACTAAATAAGTTGAACCGCTTAACTGACTTAAGGTGCAGACTGAAATTTCTCTAACGCCCCCCACCAATTTCCATGTAATAATTGCTGTTAGTATTGGCACCTTAATATGGTAATAAGACAGTAGATGGTGCCAGGGCTGTCTGCTCTACCCACCCCCCCCCTTTCCCTTTCTCACTCCGTAGGCAGCCTTACTTTTAATTTAAGTAAATCAGTTCTGAATATGGCAATTTTTGTTTCAGAAAATTTAATATAGTAAATGAATCTTTATGATATCTGTACTATTCATTTCTTGCTCTCGTTTTTGCCTTTGTTCTTTTTCCTATCTTTTTCGCCCCGATTAGTGCCTTTTTTGTTTTGCACGTCCTGCCCCTAAACCCAGGAAAAAATTCCATAATTTTATTTTCATTACAGTCTACAATTTTTTTATGGTATCTCAGCATATTATACAAGAAATAAACCATTAAACAAATTCTCTTATAATTACCGTTGCAATTTTGCAGAATCCTCTCACGTCCCAGGGGCCTAAAAGATAAGAAAAAAACAGAAAGTTAAAATCACTCGTTCGGTTCCCTCTAAAAACAACAAATAAAAACATTAATGTATAAGAAGATGCTATTATTGAATTTGATTTTTAGATTCAATCCAAAAAAGCTGAGTGCAAAAAAAAACCATGTGCACCGTAGCCCCCCCTCTTACAACCAAGCCACAAAACTACTACCGACACCACAACACAATTTATATTTCTTTTGCCCATCTTATTCTTTTATCATCATTCTTTCATGTACAAAACATGGTCGGCACAAAGCATAAATCCTTTGTGTGATCCGCATGTCCCATAAATGAATTTACAATGCAAGTTTTAACTTATCGTTATGTGCATTACGCACGATCTAGGGCACAGGCTAAACACACTACAGGCGGCATAACACTTGCGATGCAAGCGATGCATACACTTACGATACCACACTAATGCAGTGCAGTCAGTGCGCATCTCACTCCGCTGCAATGGGCTCTCGGGTCCAAGGAGGAGGAAACGCAAAGCCCACATTTTGCCTAAACTGTTGGCTTTTGTCCCTAAACTAAATATGTCCTGGGAGGCAGTGATCCAGAGGGCCAGAGGGTGTTGGTGAGGAGGCTCATTTGGACAGGATACAGTGGTAGATTTCCTTTAAGAAGTGAATACTGTATGTACTTGTAGTATAAGCTGACCCGAGTAAAGGGTTCAGCCCGTGAGCCCTCTCCAAACACCTGCAGCTATACGTCTTTAAGGGGTTAAGCAGCATTTAATTTTGCGCCTTAACAACTTGCATTTTACTTTTTCACTCCCCACCTTCAAAATATATATTATCAAATGCTGCTTGAAAATCCTTAACTTTTTAAATTTTCCATGTGAGAGCTTGTTTTCTGCGTAACACATTGTACTTACTTGTGAAAGAATTTATTATTCCTTGCCATGTACTGGGAATCCAAAAAAATTCCAAATGCAGTTAGATCGGTGAAAAACGCATATGGTGTTACAGCTTTCACTCTGTGCTCCAAATGACACCTCTCTGTTATTCTTTGGGTCAGTAAGATCACAGGGATATACAGGTTTTATTGTGTTTTAATGCATTTCAAAAATTAAAACCTTCTGGGTGAAAATGTTTTTCTTTATTTTGCCATCTTATGGTGCTAATAACAGACCTTGTAATATTCTAACACTAGTAACTTTTTCATACTACGATATACAGACCTATGTAAGGTTTACATTTTTTGCCAGATGAGTTGGCATTTTCATTGCCATTACCATTTTGGGGACTGTATGTGTGTGTGATTTTATTTCCTCGATATTTCCTACAAGCTCTCCTGTTTACCCCTTCATATCAGTTTCATAAGAAGCTACTGGCAGTATCCTTAGAGGGGTCCTTTACCATTACGTGAACTGCGTCCCATAATAAGTGACCCTTAACTGACTTAAGTGCAGACTGAATATTTTCTCTAGCCCCCACCATTTCCATGTAATAATTGCTGTTAGTATTGGCACCTTATATGGTAATAAGACAGGTAGATGGTGCCAGGCTGTCTGCTCTAGCCCAGGCCCCACCTTTCTCACTGTAGGCAGCCTTACTTTTAATTTAAGTAAATCAGTTTCTGAATATGGCAATTTTTGTTTCAGAATTTATATAGTAAATAATTTTTTTATAGTAAATTTATGTATAAATGATATAGCTATATTCATTTTGACTTTCAGTTAAGTTTGCATTTAATTTTTAACGCACGTTTAAGTGAAAACTATTTTTAATGTTATAGACAGTTCAATGAAACCTAAACCCAAAGAATAAAAATTCCATAATTTATTTTCATTACAGTCTACAATTTTTTTATGGTATCTCAGCATATTATACAGAAAATAAACCATTAAACAATGATATCTATAATAATACGTTGCAATGTTGCAGAATCCTCTCACTCCCAGGGGCCTAAAAAGATAAGAAAAAAAACAGAAAAGTTAAAATCACTCTGTTTCTCTAGAACACAAATAAAAACTATGAATGTATAAGAAGATGCTATTAGGAAATTATGATTTTTGAATGCAATCAAGAAAAGCTGAGTGCAAAAAACCATGTGCACCGTAGGCCCCTCTTACAACCAAGCCAAACTACCGACACCACAACAAGGTATAGTTCTTTTGCAAAAGTATTCTTTATATCATCATTCTTTTCATGTACAAAACATGGTCGGACAAAGCATAAGCCTTTGTGTGATCCGCAATGTCCATAAATGAATTTACAATAGCAAGTTTTACTTATCGTTATGGCATTCCGCACGATCTAGGGCACATGGGCTAAACACCTACTGGGCGGCATACACTTGCGATGCAAGCGATGCATACACTTACGATACACTTAATGCAGTCAGTGCATCTCACTCCGCTGCAATGGGCTCTCGGTCCAAGGAGGAGGAACGCAAAGCCACATTTGCCTAAACTGTTGGCTTTTGTCCCTAAACTAAATATGTCCAGGGGGCAGTGATACAGAGGCCAGAGGGTGTTGTGAGGAGGTCATTTTGGACAGGATACAGTGGTAGATTTCCTTTAAGTGAATACTGTATGTACTTGAGTATAAGCTGACCCGAGTATAAGCCGACACCCCTAATATTGCCACAAAAACTGGGAAACCCATTGACTCGAGTATAAGCCGAGGGTAGGAAATGCATTGGTCACAAGCGCTGTCTTCCTTGAGATGCTCTAGTCCCTGCAGCCCCTCTTATGTCTTCTGTAACAGCCGGCAGAGCCGCAGCCTGGCACACACTATGATGCGGCCGCTGATGACGTCAACGTATGCGCCGGCCGGCAGAGTGCATGACCCTGTCTCTACTGGCTGTTACAAAAGACAAGAGAGGAGCCGCAGGGACCAGCGCTTCGCAGAGTAGAAAGAAGAGGAGCTGCGCTGAGCATCGGGGAGCCACGCCGAGCATCAGGTGTGAGCATGTAAGTTTATTTTTTTTATTGACTCGAGTATAAGCTGTGGTAAGGTTTTTCAGCACATTTTTGTGCTGAAAAATTCAGTTTATACAGAAGTATATACGGTAGATTTATATTGAATACATCTGTAAACAGTGTATATGAATATACAGAAAGGTCACAGTGTATGCATTAGTAGCTTCCCTGTTGCTTAAGAAGGCTTGATGTGTAAAACTAGAGCTTGTTAGCTCAGGTCGTGTTATGGTTCTGTACTGCAGGTGTGCAAGTCATGGATCAGCTCATTAACTCTTAAGTTTTTATGAATCAGATGAGATGAACCATATCTAATTGGTCTATCAGGATTTCCATTAAGCTGGTGATTCAGAGTGATTTTGTCAGGTACACACTTCTAAGTGGCCTCAACCCCTAGGGTGCAGAAAGTGAGTAATATTCCACACCTGGGCTGCAGAAGCTGAATCATTGTCCACTTAAAAAGAAAATAATGTTAAGTTATTCTCATGACATATAATCCAGTTGTCAACTTTCACAGGATGACTTTCTCGAAAAGTCATTAAAGGGGTTTTCCCACAAACTAAAGTTAGGCCCTATCCAGTTTTATCACCTCAATAAGTTGCTGAATAACATTTTTATTTTGATGTCACGTGTATCACAAATCGAATGTCGGTTTTCCGCATTTTCAGAATTGACTATTTTGGGGATAATTACGGTTTTGAAGGAAATTTAAAATATTTAACATTAAAACCCCCCTATATACTCAAACCATTTTCAAATCTGTACCCCTCAAACTATCAGAAACAGCTTGTTTTATGGGGGCACAGCGAGGCGCAGAAGTGAAGGAGCGCCCTGCAGCTGCCAGGATTTTAGTTTTCTCATTGGCCCCTTTTGTAGGCTATGAAATCTTAGCTTTTTCGTTATTTGGCCATGTGACAGCATTTTTTTGCGCGATGGGATGCTTTTTCCAACATTAAGATTTTTATTTTTTTGCTATGGAGCTGGTTGATAGCTTGCTTATTGTGGGGCATGTTGCACTTTGCAACAATATAATTTTTTTGCAGCCAGATCTTGTTGCAGTGAAAACAGCGGACTATTGTGGCAAATAACCTTTTTAAGAGCATTCAGAAAAGCAAGTGTACAAGCTTTGTGGCGAATGTGCATTGATCCGAAGTGTGTGCAGTGTTCAAAGTGGGATTTAGGATTAAGGGACTTAAGTTTGAGTGACTTTAGCAGGTAACTGCTGTATTTTTGTGTTACTTTCGGTGAATTTTTCTGTGTCTCTTGTCTGATTCTGTTGGTATTCCCAATGGACTCGCTACACGTGGCTTTGCTACACAAGTCGTATCATTCCTGAATGCACTTTATTAGTATGCTTGTTCCTGAACAGGCACGTTCAAGAAGGGAAGTATTGGGGTGATGTGTGAAAATTGCTCATCTGAAAGCCCAGAGTTCTGGATTAAATGAGGCGAGTTCAAGGCTGAGGGCCAATTGACAATCGGGAGCCAAAGTTTGCTGCTCTAGAGGCACACACTTTCGTGGAAGATGGGTGTGGGGGGGGAAGTATGGAGGTGCCGAATGATGGGGGTTGGGAGTTGAATGGAGTTGGGGAGAATGTAGAGGGCTGTGGGTAGAGGGAGAAAGATTCATAAATCGGCAGAGAAATGTAGGGACGTCTATCCGATCTGGTGCATCCTCACTACGTGTTGCAGGCGGGCAGATGAAGGGGATATCAGCTCTGGAGTAGCAATGCTGCCAGCTAAGACATGGCTTAGCAATCACCAGGGGACTGTCTGCTCCAGTATCAGAAGCGGTAAGGGAGTACACCTAGCTACGGTCAGACAGGTCTGGTAGTGGGAGATTCGATAGTAGGTGGATAAACACAGGGCACTCTATCCAAACGACCGTGCATACCGAAACAGTGTGTTGTTTGCCGGGTGCTTGGGTTCGGCATGTTGCGGATCGGGTTAACAGATTACTGGGAGGGGCTGGTGAGGAACCAGCGGTCATGGTCCACATTGGCACTAATGACAAAGTAAGAGGTAGGTGGAAGGTCCTTAAAAATGATTTCAGAGATTTAGGCTATAAGCTCGGGAAGGACCTCAAAGGTAGTTTTCTCCTAAATACTACCTGTACCACGTGACACACCAGAAAGGCAGCGGAAGATAAGGGAGGTAAATAAGTGGCTCAAAAGTTGGTATAGGAAGGAGGGTTTTGGGTTCATGGAGAACTGGGCTGACTTTTCTGTCGGCTACAGGCTCTATAGTAGGGATGGGCTGCACCTCAATGGGAAGGGTGCAGCTGTTTTGGGGCAAAAAATGGTTAGAAGGCTTAAACTAGAGACCTGGGGGGAGGGCAACTACACTTGTGCAGGGCAAAAAGACAGTGTAGATAGAGAGCTGGGAAGAGTCATAGTCCATGGGGGAGGAAGGGCGGCTGGAATAAGATTGTGGAATAAGAACAAAAGGGATAGGGTAAACCATATAAAGTGTATGTACACAAATGCCAGGAGCCTCACAAACAAAATGGTGATATAGTTGGTATCAGGGAGACGTGACTGGACAGTAGCCGAGACGTGGCTGGACTGTAGCTATAAAATATTACTAGGGGTTTGTTATAAGGCTCCAAATATAATGTAGGCAGCAGAGGAAATGCTGATAGGGCCTGTATATGTTATGGGCCTATATATGCTATGTATGTTATGGGGCCTATGGGCATTTCTATACATTTATTTTTTATTAAATAAAATGTTTTTTTTACTAGTTCCACCATGGGACATGAACAATACTGATGTATTGCAGGGTATTAGCTTGGTATAGGTTTCTGTCAGGGGGCAAAGTAAGTTTAAACACACAATTATATTGTAATGCAAATGCTTAGAGAAAGGAGAAAGACATATTTGCAGTAGGGTTCTACCGATATCAGAATTTTTAGTGTGATACGATACCCAGAAAAATATTGTGACACCCTATACTGATACGATACTTTCAAGAAAGTGCGGTCACATGGTGCGTTTACATTGTGTTTAGAAATGCAGTGCAAAAGTCTGTAGCCGGGGCTCAGTCTAATAAAAACGCACGTAACGAGTGACCAGTAACGAGTGACCAGTGATTTTCCAGGAGAAGCTTTAGTGCTTTATGACAGTGAAGTATATGTACAGTATTGTAGAGGTTGTCCTGGTAATGTAAATATAAAATATTATACTAAATAGTGAGAGGCGTTTTGTTGTCCCTGTGCTATCTTTTTTTGCAGATAGCAAACGGACCCACTGTTTCCTATGGGTCTGTTCACATGTCCATTTTTTTCATGGATGTGCAGCATGCAGAACACATACATCCATAAAAGTCAGTGGATCTTCAAAAAAATGGACGGCACATGCATGATATCCCTATGCAGTGTTTTTTTAAAAAAATGGACGGCACATGCATGATATCCCTATGCAGTGTTTTTTTGGTCAAATGTTGCTAGGCAACCAACTGGGCAGGGCAAGAAGTAGATTAGAAACCCATCAGCTTTTTTTGCTGTGCAAAAACAGATGGCGTACGAACATGTAAAAAAAATGGATACAGTATGGTCTGAACACAGACATCACATCCACATTTTTTGCAGGTGAGCAGTGGACACCCAGTCTGAATGACCCCTTATTATTTAATTTAACTCTAACATTAACATTACATGCTTAAAATATTATAATCTCCATAATAATAAATAATAATCATCTCAATAATAATAATAATAATAGTAAACGGGTAAAAAAACAAAACAAAAGTAGTGGAAGTGTCCAAATATTTATGAACCTTACTGTACATTTGAAAACATTATATAATGTATATTGGATTTTTTGTTATGATAATGACACCCACCTGAAAATTGAGTTTCAAAACCCTAATATATGAAAGAATCTTGTTCCCGATTCCTATTCTTTATTTTATCTGCTGGTTTACGCACATGTGAAGTAATAGTACTGATGTAATAGTCACTGGCTCAGCCCCAGGGGCGGACTGGCCATTGTACCCACCGGGAATTTTCCCGGTGGGCCGGTCAGTTGGGGCCGGTCCGTGTTCAGCTGGTCCGGGCCGGCCTCGTCTCCCTACAACTTTTCATTTAATGTATAGTACCTGCATCTGTACGAGGTCGATGGCACGGTACTATTATATTGCACACGACCACAGCGCAGCACCGTGCTTTCGCTGGTGTAGTACCATTTCAGCTACACAGGTCACGCAATTAACGTCCTGTGCGCGACCTGTGTAGCGTGTGGAAGGGCTGGCACTTGAACGTGTTGTCAGCGTGTCACCTGCTCGCATGTATCCGCGGCTTGGTTTGTAAGAGGCGCGGAAAGCAGTGTACGTCACTATCCCACGCCTTGCAACACAAGCTTACGAGAGACCAGACGGGACAAGAAACTTAAAAGAGTGTGAGTAGTGTTTTTTTTTTTAATTAGAATGGGGGACATTAACGCGGGGGGGGGGGGCATGTTCTATCTATCTAGGGCTGGCAGGGGCCCATTTATTTATATGTTGGGGGGGCTTATTCTACATTGTGGGGCTGGCCGGGGGCCATAATTATATGCCTGCGGCACGGAGGCTTAAGTATATGTCAGCGGGGGGCATTATTATGTATGCTGGCGGGGGCTCATTATGCTACGATGGGGTCGCAAAGGGGCTTAATGTTATGTCTGGAAGGGCGGGAAGGCATTATACCATGTCAGGGGGGGGGCATTAATTATATTCTGGGGGCGGTAT
>CM033641.1:93744548-93790883 GCA_019512145.1 Engystomops pustulosus | reverse complement strand
ATAGTTTTTTCCAGGGCCATTTTAAATTCCCAGTCCGCCCCTGCTCAGCCCTCTCTATACAAGGTGGGCGTTTGCTGCAAATATGGCACCAAACACCCAACAATAATACCTGCCATTGGTGGCTGCGACATAACGCGTGGGGTGCCTTCCACCACAAGTGTGGAACACTGTCTACCCCTCCAAATACCTGGTTACTGGCATATCTTCATTGAACTGAGGTTCTGGTTCAGCGGGCATGTGCACAAGATATTGTGTATTTTGCTATTTTTGCACTTTTTCACTTGGTACTTCCCTAGATAGACCCAGGCATTATTTTTCAATTTTATCCATAGTTATCCCTTATAGGTAATATACCATTGTGGTTGCCGGTGGTTCATGCAACCTGTTACTTATTGCATCATATTAACATTTCCACTAGGGAACCTTAGTGCGTGTAGGGGGACAGTTACTTGCTTTCCTACCCGTGGTGGTCTATGGACCTTTGTTATTTCCACTGGTCCATGGGATATTTTGGATGTGCTTTTGGCATGCTTTAATTGGTTTTATATGTTTGATGTATATGATTGTCCTCTTTTTTTTTTTGTGTATAATAAAATGTTATGTATATATTCCCAGCCTATACACACTGGTTTGTTCTTTTATGTTTTCATGTCATGTTAATGGTGTGGAGGCTCAAGCCTTGATTTTATTCATTTATTACAATGTGCGATTTGTACATTGTGATAAATTATATGGTAGTTCCCCATATACTGCCCATACAGTAGTATGTATACAGTACATGCTAGGATCAATCAGACATTCTAGGTTTAAAGTACCCTAGGGGGTTTGAAAAATTGTTAAAAAATAAATAAATTTAAATCCCCTAGAACTGCTATAAATATATAATATATCTAAATATACACTCACCGGCCACTTTATTAGGTACACCTGTCCAAATAGAGCATCTTTGGGATGTGGTAGAACGGGAGATTCGCATCATGGATGTGCAGCCGACAAATCTGCGGCAACTGTGTGATGCCATCATGTCAATATGGACCAAAATCTCTGAGGAATGCTTCCAGCACCTTGTTGAATCTATGCCACGAAGAATTGAGGTAGTTCTGAAGGCAAAAGGGGGTCCAACCCGTTACTAGCATGGTGTACCTAATGAAGTGGCCGGTGAGTGTATATAAACAGTAAAAATCATAAGCAAAAATCACACCACCCTCAGCTCTGTAAACTGATTTTTTTTTTTACAGGAGGTTTTCATTTTTGGAAATGTATAAAAACATTATAAAAACTTAAACAAATTTATTATCCCCGTTATTTCATCCACTCAAAGCATAAAGTAGATATGTTATTTGGGGCACAGTGAACACCATAAAATCCAAGCCCACAAGAAAATGGTGCAAATGCGTTTTTTCACCATTTTCACAGCATTTAGAATTTTTTCCCGCTTTTTTTCCCAGGATGGAATATTAGATACTGTCACTATGAAGTGCAGTTGTTATGCAGAAAATAAGCCCCCATACAGCTCTTTACATAGAAAAATAAAAAAGCTATAGATTTTTTAAGAAGGTGAGTAAAAAATGGAAACACAAGGGGTTAAGTCGTAGGTCTTAAGTTACCCTTAATTATTGTAACAACATTACAATTTTTCTAGTCTTTTTATACAATTCCGTCTACCGTATATACTCGTGTATAAGCCGAGTTTTTCAGCACAAAAATGTGCAGCCGCGTCATACCAGGCGCCAGCCGGGAGAGAGCAATGCCGGCGCCCAGCAGAAGAAATAAGACGGGTGTGGATGCCTGAAGACAAGCGGCGCGGACATCGGGGGAGCAGCGCTGCACATCAGGGCCACCGGAGGGTGAGTATATAAGTTTATTTTTTTTAATGCTGGGGGCAAGCTGTATACCACTGGGGGCAGGCTGTATACCACTGGGGGCAGGCTGTATACTACCGGGGGCAAACTGTACACTACTGGGGGCAAACTGTATACTACTGGGGGCAAGCTGTATACTACTGGGGGCAGGCTGTATAGTACTGGGGGCAGGCTGTATACCACTGGGGGCAGGCTGTATACTACTGGGGGCAGGCTGTATACTAGTGGGGGCAAGCTGTATACTACTGGGGGCAGGCCGTATACTACTGGGGGCAGGCTGTATACTACTGGGGGCAGGCTTGGCTGGCTGTATACTATAGGGGGCTGGTTGGCTATATACTGGGGGGGGGTCTGTGACCAATGCATTTCCCACCCTCGGCTTATACTCGAGTCAATAGTTATTCCCAGTTTTGGTGGTAAAAATAGGGGTCTCGGCTTATACTCGAGTATATACGGTACTTCCACTAGCATTTTTCCCGTGGAGATGGGGAAATATGATGCTGTCTCAATGTCTTGTAAAGTTTGTTTTCTAAAGAATTGGAAATCATGCACGTCCTGAGCTTAAGTTATGTAAACTATGAAAGTTTCGCAGCTTCTTACTTTGTCTCCCATTTTCAGTAACTGCAGTTGAGTATGTCTGCCTATAATTTCACTTTCATTATCCATATTTGAAATGGCACAATTTGCTGCACTGACACTTTTCGAAATGTATTCCCTCAGTATAGATTAATTTGCACTAAATGATTACTGTTCTTTGTCTTGGGGAAGACTGAGGAAGCCCTCTAGGCGGACGATACGCGTGGGGCAAGTCTGGTCTCCCCCCTTGGACTTTGTTACCTTCTTGGACTATAGTTCCTCCATTTTATGTGACATGAAATACGTTTACATTTTTATTGTCGATTGTGCATCTTTTTTGGAGGTATTTGTTTGTAGTTCCATCTTATACTAGACTAAGACCTTGATCATCTGTATTTTCATTATCACTTTATTGTGGGGAGACCTTTTGTGTTCTTTCCTCCTCCTTTTTGAGGTTTTTAAATGTTTTTATTCATTTTCTGTGAACCAATAGAATTAATTTGATATGTCTACACATCTGCTTTTCTCTCTCTGTATTACTCATTTGCTTTCAGATGTGATTATTTTCTGCTTACTATGCTCCCGCCTTTTTTCTGTAAACTAATTGTCTTTGGAAATAGTAACAAAATACTTAAACCATAAGTTAAGTATGTATGTATGTATGTATGTATGTATGTATGTATTAATAAATACATGTTATTTATGTTATATAATATGAGCTACAATATTTAATAGTTTTGTTGTTTTAGTGTTTTTTACATTAGTTCTTGTCTTTTGATATGAGCATATACTTGAAGTAATGTGAAATTGTAAAAACTATTAAAAGAATGTTATATAATAATAAAAAACTGTTGTATTGTAAAATATGTTTTATAATCGTAATCATTAATTTGATATGTTAAAGGAAATGTGCCATCAAAATCAAGCATGATAAACCAGGGGCATTTACTCATAGATCCAGGCACACTGACTGCAGTAATCTTCTTATATTTATATATATCTTATATCTTCTTATATCCATGGCCTCCTTCCTTCTAAATTTAACTTCTAAAATTATTCAAATGAGCTAGAAGTGCTCTGAGGGGTGTTACCAGATCAGATGGATTTTTTACCCAAGAATTTGCTGAGTTATATAAATGTTATACTTTTGCATCTCTTATCCTTTGTTTACTCTGTGTGGTCTTGGAAAAAAATAAATCACATGGTTGCTTTGAAGTGGCTTGTCCCTTAATAACACTAAGGTTACCAGACATGTATTATGCATGATTTTTCTGCACAGATTTGCATATTACAGTAGTATTAAAAGTGAAAGTGATTTGCAAAACGTAATGTACTCTCATGAAAATTCTTCTGCATTAATTAATGAATGATGCCACTTTTCTCCCATGGCACTTTTATGTGTGTGGTTTTCTGCATTGATCTAAGGGCTTCTGATTATCTGCAAGAAATCTGCTTGCTAACAAATGTCATATTAATGCAGATTTCATGCTGATTTTCACCAAAAATACACCAGATCAGGCACCAGATTAGAGGTTGAAACAAACTATAATGGTTAGATAATCCTAGGACCTATAGTTTCTATCATTTTATTTCCAAATGTTGCAGTGAAGCAAAAAATAAGGGTCCTTTTGACCTATAAAAATTAACTTTTACTTCATTACTATATAAAATAGATCAAGTGAGATCTATGACATTTGTGTAATCTCTTAAGTGATGGGTGTAGAGGTACACACGGATTTTAAGTAAACTCATATAGTAGTAAGGCGAGCTAGTATGTTGGTGTGGTTATGGTTTTATATTTATTTCAAAGAGGTGTTGGCAATTGTGGTGTGCTGTGCCCCTGTATGTAACCTTAAATTATGATAGACCTCTAGCTGGGGCTCATGTAGAGGTTTTTGTATGGAGGTGCTGTGTAACGGTAAATTGCACTTTTTGTCCTCAAGACTAGGACTCATGTATGCATTCACAATCAGCGAATATTGGACTTTAATAATACTTAAAGGTTTTATTTTTTTAATTTAAGTGGGCTCTTTCTCGCAATACATTGTTTGTGTACAGGTGAAATAATCATTCAATAATCACCAAGAGACTGGGGAGAAGCTGCATGTGTGTTGTAGTGTTACTTATAGTAATAATAATGCTATATCTGTAATTATTATTAGGTAATGTCCTTGCATAGTAGTGAACGGTCCAATAACTGGAAGGGGCAACAGTGATATAGGACATAATTCCGGCAGAGTAGGGTCACATAAGGTTCATATGCTTATTACACATTGATTTCTTCATTGGGAAATATACTTTGTGAATGAGGAACAGCACTACTGCACTAGCAATATAATAAAATTAAACTGTATCATCATTTTCTGTTGGTTCATGTTTTTTGAACATTAATTTGTTAAAGGTACAGAACTATTTTATTTTTTGGAGAGGAGTCTGTTTCATAAAGTTAAACAAAATTTTGGTTTATCGCAGCAGGTCTTCTAAAACCACACAAGAACCTATACTTACCTCTCCCTTTCCATCTCTTCCTGCACGCTGCAGCCTGCCATTGGCTGAAAAGCTGTCTGGCTGTTGCCTGTTTTAGGATCTTGTGGTGAATGACTGCAGACATCAGGGGAGATGTATCAACGAGTCATTCTTTAGGCAGGTGCAGAGTAGAACTAGACAGTTCTTCTTCTTTGCTGCACCACTTCGGAGTTACCACATAGCTGCCCATGTGGCTAGGATCCTTGACTGTTGTGGTTACACTACACTAAAGTTGTGGCCCTGTCTGGAGCAGTCCTTTACCCCTCTGCCTTGTCCTTTACCCCTCTGCCTTGTGTCTCAGCCTTGACTCGCACAAAACACTGAAGGCTCAGGGCTGGCTCAGGGCTTAGTTGTTGTCAAATGGAGATGTCCCCTGCCCTTAAAATCCCTTTTTCCTATTCTTGGGCACCCAGACATCATCCCAGGATGTCAGGATCTTGTGAGGGCTGGAAAGTACAGAGCTTAGGATTTCCTGGAGAATTTGATTTGGCTCACTACATTCGCTGCTGGGGATTATATAGGTGAGAAGAGAACCAATCAACTGGGGCATTAATTGACATCTTTGCCCCCTGGTTTACAATTCTCAAGGAATAAGCCTTTGAAAGCTTGTGCTTTGCTTCTGTGAACCTTTGTCACAATCTATCTCTACCTTACTATTGCTTGCAAACTATCCCAGACAATCCAGATCCTTTATATCTCACCCACTGGGAATGTGACCTGACCATTGCCTTGGCACCTGAACAGAAGGTGGGGACATCGGGCTTGCTTTGTGTTTTTCTTTTGCATTCATAAAATGACGGGAGGGCAAAAGGTGTATGGAAGTATGTTTTTTTAATCTTATGCTACTCATTGTTATTATAAATAGTGATAGAAGTTAACCATTGATTGTTTTTTTTCCTAACTGAATGTTAAGTGATGAGGACTGCTTTCCTACTTGTTGTCTGCCTCTTTTGTCAATAAAGTGTATTATTAAAAATTTGAATAAAAATAGCAATACATAGCTTGCTGTAGCACAGTATTAAATATTCTGGCGCATGGGCCATTTCGGTCCAGTCAAGTTACCAAGGACACGTCCCTTTTTTTAAGGAGTTAGAAAACAGCCTAAAAATGATCTAGAACCTTCAGTAAATGTGGTGCACCACATTTCAGGTGCAAATAACTCTAGTTTTAAAGGTCGATAGACCCCCTAGCTCATAGTTTTTCTCAGGTTGTTTGCCAACTTGCACCTCTGAAATCTTGAGAATGGTGACCATTAAAGTACATGGATTGAGCTTTGCATATGAGTGGCCATGTTTCCATATAATCTCAGCCTGATAAAGCGCAACAGGTGCCTCAACAGGCCAGTATGTGGAGGGACTGTCCCAGTGGTGTGAGTCTCAGTATGAGTACAGTGATAAAGGTACAGATTTCAGTGGTGTAAGTCCCGAATTGGCTCTGAGAACATCTATGGATCACTCACATCCCTCTTGACTACTATTGTTGTGTCAACTAGCAAATAGAATATGAACCAGTAAACAGTATGTATGCTTGCACTGCTGGTTCTCCAGCCCCACAACACATCACAATGACTCCAGATATGTCTCTAGGTGGCTCATTCTGCAGAGATGATTCATACTTGCAGTTAGCTGGGTCTAACTGCAGGTATGAATCGTCTCTGCAGAATGAGCCACCTAGAGACATATCTGGAGTCATAGTCCATAACAACATA
The DNA here is from genome assembly GCA_019512145.1 of Engystomops pustulosus. Lineage (NCBI taxonomy): Eukaryota > Metazoa > Chordata > Amphibia > Anura > Leptodactylidae > Engystomops > Engystomops pustulosus. The sequence continues at coordinate 93,784,211 of CM033641.1, read as the reverse complement.
AACATGTCAATAATTAGTGGGACATTATTAAAAAGAGTTGTATTATATGTGAACTCTAGATATGTATGTTTTTATCTTTTGTATATTGAAGGAAAAAATAAAATAAATTAAAAAAAAAAATCCTAATCCAATGCATGCACAATGTTTAATAAGGTGTACAGTTCATAGATAATAATCAATTTTTCTCATTCATTTTCTCTCACAAATGATTCATAATTTATAGTGGGCAAACACATTAAAAATTATGGAAGCGAGCAATACATACACAATAATATCCTACAAAAACTCACTTCATACGAGGTCTTAGTAGCCAGAACTTCAAGGATTCCCTGTATTTTATATGTTCATTAAAGTTTTAAAATGTTTTTGATTAATTTTTTCCTCCTTTGTCCACCTTTTGGATGGATTGACATAGGTTTGTATACCAGAGAAAGGCTTATGTAGCTTCTATTATGAAGTCCTTAGCTGGCTGCTGAAGAGTGTTTAAGCTGGAATGTCTGTCGTCTCATCAGATTTCCCTAATGATAAATCATGTCTAATCATTTATCTAATTAGACTGTGTTGTTTTCTCTTTTTCAGGATTCCAGATTCAACGCGGAAGTCGACCAAATTACTGGGTACAAAACACAAAGTATTCTTTGTATGCCAATTAAGAACCACAGAGAAGAGGTAAGCCAGGCAAATTTACCCCAAATGTTTCTATTTCCTGAGCATTTAGGCTAACAAGGCAGACTAACACGGCCTGCTGTTATTTAATACATAAATAGTGTCTTTCACCAATGGATAGATTTATTGTAAATTTATAGTAACTCTTACAGTACCAGCATCTCTCACTAGAAGAAATAAATCGCCTGTAATTGAGTCTTCTGTCTGTATGTGTAATTGTAACTGCAGCCAAAGACTGCAATTCTTACAGAAATCTTACAGAACTATTCTCCTGACCCCACTAGGCTCAAGCTTGTGCTTCCATAATAGAGTACTGCTTTGCTGAGCCACCCCTAACAGGACACCATTGATATTGAGGCATATATAACGCTAAGATGATCACTTTTCATCACTTTTTATTACATCTTTTATAATTAGCAAAATGGCGAAAAAGTGTCATTTTTTTACTTTGGGCGATATTTTCCGTTACTTTGGGAATAACCGTTATTATATTTTAATGCATCAGGTATTTTGGTATGTGGCGATACCTAACGTGTTTATGATTTTTACTGTTTATTTATATTTGTATCAGTTCTAGGAAAAGGGGGGCGATTTGAATTTTTATTTATTTTTATTTATTTTTTTACAATTTTTCAGCCCCTCTAGGGTACTTTAACCCTAGGTTGTCTGATTGATCCTACCATATACTGCCATACTACAATATGGCAGTATATGGGAATTTTCCACATCATCTATTACTATTTGCAGATAGCACATTGTAATAGATCGGCTAAAATCAGGCAGGTGTGGAATTGCTTAGTAATATGCAAACTTTCAGTCATGAAAATTCACAGGTTATAGCAAAGGCACAGGTGCCGCTGTCACAAATGAGTTGTGAAAGCAAATGTGATGTTACCACAAACGCAATACAAATATAAAACGTAATGTAAAAGTCTAAATGACATTTATGGAAACATGACATTTACATGGTGTTAGTGCTAACATCACATTTATGTTTTCCTTACATTTGTGGGTACGTGGCATTTTCGTTGACATGGCAATTGGGTGGCGTTTTGCTAGAGGTTGCGTTTGCATTGAATTTACACTTAGGTTTTCATGCTGTTGGCATTTACTTTGTGTTTGGATAGTGATGGCATCACATTTATATCGCATTTGCGTTTTACATGGTGTTAATATGCTGTTTGAATTTAATTTACGGTTATGCAGTGTTTGCTTTTGTCCCATTTGCGTCATGTTGACGCTTATGTGGCATTTCCACTTACTTGGTGTTTGCATTGCGTTTTACGTATCCGTGTAGTTTGCATTTACGCTTATGTAGTGTTTGAGCATTGCATGGCATTTGCAGTGAGATTATGTGGAGTTTGTGTTACGTTTATGCTTCTGCAGAGTTTGTGTCACATTTACGCTTATGTAGCGTTTGTGTCACGTTTTCGCTTATGCGCCGTTTGTGTCACATTTATGCACATGGGCCATTTGCGTCATGTTTACGATTATGCAGCAAAACTAAAACTTGCAATAAAACTTGAAGGATGCTGCACAGAACCGAAGGTATCCCCCCTAAAGTTACTGTTGGAAATCTCCAAAATAGAATGCTGTACATAAAAATCAAACATTTTTACAACAATTTTAAGTGTATATCTCTGGTTCTGTGAAGCATCCATATTAAAGGGGGGATAGCTGTATATGAAGAGGTTAATTTTTTTGTAATAATAAACACATGAAGAAAGAAAGGTGCAAAAGCTATGGAAAGCCATGAAACCAGCTGAAATATTTTAGTAATTAGGTAGCAATCCTGCCACATCTCATAATGGGATGGGATGGTGAGATTGCTTAGTGATACCTGGTGGGCTTGCTATGTGACAGGGAAGGGGGTATCAGACATGAGGAAGGGGGTGCTACCTGATTGAGGAGGGAGTCAAGATTTAGGGAGCTTGCTGTCTGTGTTGGGAGGAACAGTAAAAAAAAAATTGTGCCTTTTAAGTTTTTGCCCAGGCAGCAGAGACATCTCTGATTTCGGCGTACACTTCTGCATGCCGCAGTATTTCTCGAAGTGAGGCTTTTGAACAGGGTAGTGCTGGTGGTCGGGGGTTTGTCGGGGGTTTATGCTTGGGCAAACTTGGCACTCAAATGATCTAATATTGACCTGACCTTAAATAAACAATCAAATCTGGGGTCATCTCTGGGTGGGCACAGTGGGGCAGATTTATCAAACTGTCCGAATGTCAGAATGTTTCTAGTTGCCCATGGCAACCAATCACAGCTCACCTTTCATTTTACCAGTGCATGAATAGTTTAAGGGGGAGCTGTGATTGGTTGCCATGGGCAGCTAGAAATATTCTGACTTTCAGACAGCTTGATAAATCTGCCCGAGTGTGTTGTCGGTGTAGTGCATAAACTTATGGATGGCTTCAAAGTGCAGCCTGTTCATTGCCATGTATAACATCTGGTGTGGTACAGTATGTCTGTGCTCCAGTAGTCCCTGATTTATGGCTTCTTTACAATCCCCATTAGAAGTATTATGCCACAATACTTCTCCATCTCTGCTCCACTGACCGGGGTCCACCTTTGGGGTTGTGCATAAAATGAAGAGGGATTTTGTGCAATATGCTGTGCAGCGTAAAGATTGGTCTGGACTAAAATTAAATTCCACAGCTCCTCATAAAAAAAAAAAAACTTTAAAAGTCCACAGCTCTGAGCCCTGCCATGTCAAATTTAGTTTGGCCCAAAAAGTTGGGGACCTAAAGGGTATAATTATCTGGGGCTACCCATGTGGGGTCAGTGGAAGCCCCGGACACTTCAATAGCAGAAGGCTAAGGCACTTCAATCGCAGAAGTCCCAGGCACAGGAACCTAAGAGCACCTTCTCGGGGGTCCTTCCACTTAACTGGAAGATGAGCAGGAGGATGATTATAGGTAAAAGGGGACATCATCCCCACTTGCTGACTCAGGGTCAGAGGCAAGCATGTTGTATGCCTCCAACACAGCGACATTGCACACAAAAAATAAGAATGTGCACCAGAAAAAAACTAGAGAACGTACACAAAAATTAGATCATGTGCACCCAACTACACAGATAAATAAAAATATGAAATAATGCGCAGCAAACCACACGGACAAGCCACACAGATGGCACACCAAAAAAAAATTAAATAATGTGCACCAAACCACACAGACAAGCTGCACAGATGGCACACAAAAACAAATTGATAATGCGCAGCAAACTACACGGACACACAGATGGCACACACAAAAAATAGGTGTATGGGAACACCTACGCGCACCTACGCGCTCTAGAAAAAAATAATACCAGGCACCAAAGAAAAAACCACGGGAGGGACCGATCCGATTGGTCGGGTGACGTCAGCAGGAGGTTCTCCTGCCTCCATCATGCGCGTCCCATCACGATGTCACCACGTCACGTCCGAGTATTAGTACGTCGCGGATTATTAAGGGGTTAATTTTCTATACAAGATACAAATGTATTTTTATGTGAACTTTGATTCATTTATTTCTTTGTTTTTAACAGACAAGTACTATGTGATACTATTCCGTAAATTTATTTGATTACCGTAATGTATTTTATTACATTGATTTCACTACTAGCCCCATTGTTACATTTTGTCTTCCCCATACTGTTGTAAATGTACTATGTATATACTGTACATGATTTCAATTTGTATTGTATTTCTTTGTATTACACCCTAATAAAAGAACGAGAACCATCTAATGGACCTGAAGAAGGGGATAATTTTTCCCCGAAATGCGTTGTCCTTTAAGTCACTATGTATTTAACAATAAATGTTTAAATAATTCTGATGAATATGTGTGTGAATATTATATTGTTCTACTACTCAAATAAGTAGCGTGAAGATTCCATCTGGTATCCCTTTACACTAAACTGGTATATTCGTACTGATTAGGAGGGGGAGGGAGGCGTTTCAATTTTTGCCTCAGGTTGCAAAAAGCGTAGAATCTGCCCTGTGTATCAGATGATAAGTATGAATAGCTGGCTGGCTACAGGCACTGCACAGCACTGGGGTTTATCATAGCCCCTCTATGTCGCTAGCCAGTTATACACAATTATTGCTTGCTGCATAGCTTTGGGGAATCTGCTTCCACCAGGGCCTTACTGAGGCTGCACTGCAAACTAACAGACCCGCCCACAGCACTGCAGTGTGACAAAGACTTCCCCTTCCTCCTGTGAAAGACTGCTAGAGACCTGTACTGTAGTCAGAGAAGGGAAAGAGGGCAGCCTGCCATGGAAATCAGCAGGACAGGACAAGAAGAAAGAAGAGGCATCAATGAAGATAAAGGGGGATAGATCAAGAGGCCCAATCTTCTTGATGTATCTGGCGGTGTGTTTATTTCTACGCCAGGCCAGAAATTTTCACTAGCATTTGTTGCATTATATGCACAACATTTTTAATGGGGCCGAAATCAGTTTGCCCTACCTGTTGTAAAAACAGATCTGCTGTGTACTGGGGAACCCATGATTGGGGCTCTAGGAACACCAAACATCAAGTGAACCTGATCTATGTATTTATCCTTAGGGTGCCGTCACACAATTGCGCTTTGACTCAGTTTTCAAAGCACAGGGGCAGGCCACGGCCAATCGCATATACATGTCTATGCAAACACATGCGATCGGCAACCAGCACCCGGTGTCTTGTATTGTCTAAATGCAAGACATCGGGGGCAAGTTACCAATCGCACGCGCTATCATAGAAATGCATATCAGCCACGGTGCGCCCCTGTCCATTTTTATTCTGTTTCAAAAAGGAGACCAAGGGCAATTGTGTGACGCACCCATAGAGTGTCCATTGTGTTGGACCTTGAGAAAAGTCTTTTGTATACATGTATTTTTCATCTGAAATTAAAAGCTCAGGCAAGTAAAGAGCCTCTTCCCCTTATGATATTCTTTGTTCCTGTATTGTTATCAGTATGTTTGCTCTCTTACCCATATTTGTGTACACTATGGAAAGTGATAGCTGTGTATGAATAAAAGATAAGGACAGTGTTTGAATACATATTTATGTAAGCACCAATAACATATGTGTCTCTATGGCTCTCAGTGGAGGAAATTATTCTTCTCTCATGGTGGTCACTCCTTAATTTACAAGAAGATATAAATGTAAATGCGGTTGTTTCCGCTGATCATCTGGACATATTAATATTTATTCAATATCTGAATGTTCCCCTGATGACTCCTTACATGCAAAGAAAATCTGCCACAGTTATGTTGACTTGTTCTCAAAGTAGCAGATGTTTGCATTAACACACTTGTGAAAGTCTAGCATTGCTTTTTATACAAGTACCCTTAGAGCTATAAGAGCTAGTGATGAAGGAGTTTTCAGCACAGTTATCAGTTACTGAATATAAATCAATAGGCAAAATCTGGGACGTTAACAGGGGAGTCGGTGCCAAACACTTAGGGCAAAGAGAACTTCATAGTCTCATCAAACATAATTCTCATTTCTTGGACTAAGTTGTATATTTGCATCACAGTTTGCTTTTGGATAACACAAAATGCTAGCGTCTTATACAACTCTCCTAAATTCTCTCAAATAGGGAGGACACTGGTCTCCAGTAGAGAAGTACTGCTTCTCTGAAAAAATTTATTTTAGTCATAAAAAGATTTTATGAAATGAGAAGAACATCAAACATACAAATACACCCTTCCCCCTGAAGACTTCACAACACCAAACCTTACTTGTTTTCACGTGTAGTGTATTTTTTATTACCAAAACCAAAAGTAGTTTTATCTGAAATGAACAATATAAAGAAAGAACCTTTTTGTTCTCCATCTGACTGGATAACTTTCTGGCTCTGGCACAAACTGCAGCTTTTTTATTGAAAAATATATTGGGGCACATTTGCTAATAACAGTGCAAACTGCACTATGTACAGTTTGCCTGTGTAGTGTGCAAGGTGTGCCAGGTTCAGGATTTCTTGCACACGTTCTGCATGAATCTGGTGCCCTCTGCACTGCCCCGACAGAGTGCACCACTTTCATTTAGTGCACCTTAAACATGGGCCGTGCAACATACTTCTGTTGAATTTTGCATGTTAAATTTGGCACACGGTCCGACTGTAAGGGACTATAACCCTTGCTATTGTTGCAGTGATGTGCAGGCTTCTAGCTTCTGCTCACTGTCTCAGTGCGGCTTCTGTCTGGGAGTGAAGGTTGCACGATGCTGGCTCTAACAATCATGGCAGTCTGCCAGCCAGCTCCATAGGATGAAAGACAAGGCTGTATGGGGGAGGAGGTGTGTACCGCATGGAGACCAGTGACTGCACTGGGCAGAGATTAGAGGCTGGTAATGAGGACAATAAATTATAAGACTTTATGTAGACTGTGCTTTGCTTCATACTTTTCTGATAAACCTTATGGCTCATTTCTCTTCAGTAGCAGTCATTTCTCTGAATGCAGTCTCTTCCTGCAGTTTTGTGTACATCTGATCATTGAAATTACCTATAGCGATTTGATTTAAAGGAACAGGGATACCCATGGCTACCAAAAGTGACTGCAGTGCGCATGTATAAAAGGTGCTGCATGAGGGATATAATGTAGATCAGATAAATGCTGAGATAAAGTGAACTCTCCTTCATACCTACCACATAAGAAAAGAAATTATCTGGAACCTTGTTATCACAGACTGGGCTGATATTATCATCTACTACCCAAACTAATATGCACATTTTACTTCCTGTCATGTGCATTGAGCAGGCAGGGAAATGTGGGTTAAGACAGTTTTCTTCTGCACCAGATTAACTCCTGCATCTGATGCTGGGTGATTAACCTGGCGCAGTATAAGACTGGGAAGTCATATTTTGTACTTCCTAATTGAATTTTCTGGTGCGTTGACTGAATTTTCTGGTCCACTGGCTAGCCACACCTCCTAGTCACACATCTTTTGGGGCACTGTGGGTTGATCAGGTTGGCCTTTGGGGCACTGTGGCTGGCCTTGGGGCACTGTGGGGGCACTCTTTTTGCCCTTGGGGCAATGTGAGGGCACTCTGGCTGCCTTGGAGCATTGTGGGGGCACTCTGGCTGGCCTTGGGGCACTGTATGGCGATCAGGTTGACTTTGGGGTACTCTGGCTGGCCTTGGGGCACTCTTTTTGGCTTTGGGCAATGTGAGGGTACTTTGGCTGCCTTGTAGTATTGTGGGGGCACTCTGGTTGGCCTTGGGACACTGTGGGGCACTATGTCAGGTGTTGGGACACTCTGGCCTTTGGACACTGTGAGGGGTACTTTGACTATTGGCTGGTGTGGGGGCACATATTGACCATGGCGGTGTCTCAGGTTCTTTAAACAATATGTTTAGCTTTGTGGTTGCCCTCAAATAGCTGAATGTAAATGTAATACTGTATAAATGTAACTACTAAACAGTTGGAGTATTATACAGTAATAAAATTACATTCAGCCCTTTTATGGCAACCCACGAGGCCAATGTGCCCCCAGTACAAAATGAGTTTGACACCCCTGATTTAGAGGAACATAGAAGAAAGGATATTTAATCCATCCCTCACTAGAAAGATAGTCAATGCATAATGGGATTGATAGAAGAGCATAGCCAAATCTAAAAGCCTAGATCAGTGATGGATAACCTTTCAGAGACCAAGTGCCAGAAGTGCAATCCAAAACCCACTAATTGCAAAGTGCCAACATGGCAATTAAAACTGTAACTCACTGGCAACTTAAAACTGTCTGCTGTGTCACAACTTCCAATGGCATCCTGCATCCTGATACCGTTGAAAGGAGGAGCAATTCTGATTCTGTTTTTTTACACTCTTCGTGTAATCCCATGCATCTCAGGATGTGGTGGTTTAAAATGCCACTAAGCACATCTTGCCATGTGCTGTGTAAGAAAGCAGGAGGACGTCTGAACCTGTGTGGGGAATGGCCCAAATACCCATTCAGAGGGCTCCTGTAAAAAACCCATTCCAGATGGTATCCGATAAGGAGCTGAGCAAGATACAGACAGTAGGATGAGAGGTTCAAGGCACAAAATCTTGTTTTGCTGCAAGCTTTTCTGTCTCTACAGTGAAAAAAGCGAAGGCATTAAAACAAGTCGAATAGAAGTGGAGCTGTTTTTTTTAGCTCTTATTTTTAATATTACTGAAATGATGTCATTTGGGAACCTACTGTGTCCAATCAACACATTTATCCCCAGTGATTTCCATTTTAGAAGAGATCCAAGCTTATGTTTTTCAAACACTGGGATAGTCAAAATATTCTATAGAACATGAGCCAAGATTAATGAACATGAACCTTGCTGTCTAAATAGTTTCTGAACTGGAGCAGAGCACTATGCTCATTTGTAAAACATCCTGTTCAGGCCCCTCTAGTGTCTCTTCTTGTAATTCTATGGTGTGTTATCAACCCTCATCTACAAATAGGGCTGACAGATACAAGACATTAGCTCCACTAAAACAAACATTGCAAGCTACAGGAAGTAAAGAAAGAATGTAACAACCAAAATCTATAATTTCACAGGAAATCCATGTGATTTTATGTGCAGGAAAATAAGAAAAGCAAGTCCCAATGTATTTTGGAAGAAGAGAGTACAACATCTAAATTCTAATTTGACCATAAGGTTTTCATCAACTTCACTGCAGCGTTCATCTGACATATTTCTCTATTCTGTACTTCGGTCACTAAATTATCATTTGCCTTCTGCTGCTGTCAACTGCTTAGCCTCAAAAAGGGAAAGAAAAAAGCCTTACAAAAACAGGGGTTGAACTAAACTAACCTCAAGAGCCATAATGAGCAAGAAAAACAGTGACACTGCAAGGCTCATAACAGCCCAAAATATCTGTAATTGTTTATAATAAAATGTTAAGACAGGAGATAAAACTAGTTATTAGATATTAAACACGTCTTCTCTTTTCATCCATCTAGCACCTTGTATAAGTTGTATAAAGCCAAATTACATATCAATATTTTTGGTAAATTTGTAGACAGGACAAATGTTGAAACACCTTTAGCCAGAAATGTTTGACTGTGCTCTTTAAGTAACTCCTTTAGTAACAGTTTGTAAAATTTTTCTTTGCAGGCTTAACTGTTCTCTTGGCTTTAGTTGCATAGGCAGATATCAACTATTTCATGGCCGCTATCGTCAGCCATATTAACTTTTAAAGAGGTTGTCCACTTGAAGCAAATTTCAAAAAATAGCAGCCAGGGACTCCTTGCATCATATATCAATATGATCAAAAGGATTCTCATACACTTCACTGTGCACAGTCCATAGGATCTGTCCAACACACAGGCCCGTTTCCATAGCCCAAGCACATTTGTGTGCAGATAGCCTAAAGGTTGAACAAAATATCACTTATGAGCTGCCTAATAGGTAATATATGTAAGCGTTAATTACAATTACCGTATATACTCGAGTATAAGCCGACCCGAGTATAAGCCGAGACCACTAATTTTACCACTAAAAACTGGGAAAAACTATTGACTCAAGTATAAGCCGAGGGTGGGAAATGCATTGGTCCCTTGCCATAGGTTTGCCACCACTGCCCTAGTAGTATACAGCCACCAGCCCCCTGTAGTATACAGCTAGCCAGTCCCTAGTAGCATACGGCTACTATATCTGGAGCCTGGCTACTCCTGTTAGGATAATACAAATTATCACAGCTGAGAACTATAAACAGCTGCAGAGAATGCAGAAACACAGCAACAAGAAGACAGGTATAAAACAATCAAGCTACATAGCACAGAGGTAGAGAACCTACTAGTAAGGCCAAAGGACGCCGGTCCAAATCCTGACAATTGCTGCCTGTTGATCCGCTCCTGGACACGCTGAGGATGGAGGAGACATATTAAGACTGTTCAGTCCTAGGGGTGATAGTTTCCAGGAACCCGAAAGATTTTATACTACTTAATATTCTTCTAAACTGTATATATTTTTTTTTTTTTTTGTGTGTGTGTGTGTGCAAGTTTGTATTTTGTTCTTCTCTGTGAAACTATAGCATGGAGGGGCTGGCTATTGACCCGCGTATAAGCCGAGTTGAGGATTTTCAGCACATTTTTTGTGCTTATACACTCGGCTGGAGTGCCTGGATCTATGATTAAGTGTCCCTGGTTTATCATAAATTATTTTGATGGTAAATTTCCTTTAAGGCCTCAGGATGTATCAGCCTGCTATAGTGCAGAGCTTTCTCAATGGCACACAAGTCACCATTCTTCACTGCTCCATTGCTCCCATGTTTTTGTACTCTATTCAGGACACTGTCTGCAGCTCGTACTGTGAGGGATCTGTGTGCAGTAGAAGTTATATGGAAATCAGGAACGGCTTCTTTTCTCACATGTTGTCCTATCAGAACAGCTGCTGACAGCTTCCTGGGGAGCAGAGTTTCAGGTGCTGCACTTTCTGATGAGAGAATCCCAGAAATAGATAAACTTGTGTTGCCTCCTTCTACACAGTGATGGGAACAGTCCTGCATGTGGTGCCTTTACAGGGAACCTGTCACCACAAACTAAATCAATAAACTGCAAATAGTGCCTTATACAAGACTGTAAAGTTGTCCCAGTAGTTCGCTCAGCTCAGTCGCTCAGCTTTGTAAGGCCTCATTCACACAACTGTATGGTCTTTATTGTTCTGAATATACGGCTGTATTCTAGCCGTAAATACTTTATGTTTTGCAACAGTATGGCAACGTATTGCACCATATCCGTATAAAATACAGTGGGCTGGCAGATGGTGGATGGCTGACTATTGGCTGGATGACAGAATTGACCTCCCGTTGGTTCTGGATACTGCACTTATATACGGCAGCATACGGTGCACAGCCATGTGCAGCACGTATTTAGCCCGTATTTTATACGTTCCCTTGAGTTCTATGGGTCGTACGGAAGGGAAATACGGTGGAAAATAGGACATGCTCTATATTTTTATACAGCTCTCTTGCGGTACGGTACGCTACGGTGGACAATACAGCCATGTACGTGGATGGCCGTATTGTCCATTAGGATACACGGGGATGAATTTCGGCTGTATATATGGCTGTCTTTATAAGGTCGTGTGCATGAGGTCTAAACCTGCCCCTCCGGAATGCGCCAGTTCCATGTCACCGTAATCTTGATTGAAATTAACAGTGCTAATCTGTTATTAGCACTGGTGCACATTAGTGGTGCATGTGGAGCTTGTTGGGGACGCACAGCCCATTGCCAAATTGACTGGTGCATCGTACATTTGCCAGTAATGTGCCTTTAATGCCCCAAAGAGTTAGCTAGCTGTGCTTTGACTTGCATATACATGGCATAGACTTACTGTTATTGCTATATGCACAATGCACCTGTGGAGATGGCCGCGGATGCGCAGCCCATTGCTGAACTGAGATGTGCACTGCACATGCACCAGTAATGTGTACCGGTGTTAGTAAGGCACATGCACCAGTAATGTGTACCGTGTTAGTAAGAGTTAGCTGCTGTGCCCCAAGGTGCATGTGCTTTGGACCGGAAAGCTCTTACTGGTGCATGCGCCTTGCACCTGTGGAGCCGGCCAAGTACATGCAGCCTGTCGCCAAACTGAGAGGCGGACAGCACATGCATGGTAATTTCAAACAGGATTATAGTCACTGCTAGGGCAGTGTAGAGGGGCGCATTTACGAAGCTGAGCAGCCGTGAGGAGGTGGTGGAGCTTGACTGCATGCAAGAGCTCTCCCGCTTCCCTGACTGGATATATGGAAGAAATGTCTTTAGTTGACCAAAAATCAAAGAGGGGCCGCTAGAAAACCATATGGACAACTTTACAGTCTTGTATAAGGTACTATTTGTAGTTTATTGAGTTAGTGGTGACAGGTTCCCTTTGAACCTGAGCCAGTCCCTGCCCACTTAAAGCAGATGTATCATTTATTGACATAATGCTTTTTTTTAAGTTCTCCTAAAGACTGCTGAGAAAATTGTTGCAAAGATTAGGTTCATTAAATGTGTGAATATGAGATATTACACTTGTAGCAGCAAATTCAGAACTAATGAGAGAAAAAGAACAAGATAAAGAAGTGCTTATTACATCCAGGGTTGTTGCAGCGCTCCACTTCTTGGGCAGGTGTCATCTAGTTAGCACCTTCAGGTGTCTAAGAAAAGGGCTGTTGATTTTGAGTGTCTTACAAGATATAACTCTGAAGTTCCTGCATACTCAGCCAAGACCTCCTTATGCATCGAATAATCTGTTCACAAAACAATGCTGCTTTGGTTTTTCAACTGTTAGCTATCCACTCCTGGGTAGAGTAAAATATGGCCTTGTATTTCTGGCATAATAAACTTCTTTTCTTGGGAAAATCTGTGCAGTGAAATTCTCATCTTTATATGCAGATATAAAGGCAGGCGTTTTGATCCATTAAAACCTTTCTTGGCTGGTTTCAAATGTGGAGGAAATATCCCGGCACTCACTTTTTCTTCTTTTGCTGAAGAGTTTTAATCAATTATCACATAACACGTACAGATACAGAACGCGTTTCGGCTTATAGTTGATAGTTGATAAAGGCTTAGGTATAAGCCGAAACGCGTTCTGTTTTTTATACATGTTATGTGAAAATTGATTAAAACACTTCAGCATAAGAAGAAAAAGTGAGTGCCGGGATATTTCCTTTTCATGAATACTTGGCATATATTCATCTTTCCATGTGCACCACACCAACACACCATGTATCACATGGTTTCAATGGGGAACAGTGTCATTAACCCCTTTCCTCACCTTGATGTGATTCTACACTATAGAATGCGGGTCTTCCCGCACCTTGACGTAGAATCATGTCATGGCGAGCGCCTGGGCTTAGAAGCTGAGCCCGTGCGATAACTGCAGGATCCAGTAAAATTGTCACTGAACCAGAAAATTATGAAATTTTCACATCTGACCTCATAAAAGGCGCAGAAAAAGTGATAAAAAAAATAACATTTACCCCAACATGATACCAAGAAAAAGTACAGCTTGTTCCGCAAAAAGTAAGCTCTTAAACAAAACTAAAAATATAAACTTTCTGCCCATTGTTACATTGCGATGCAAAAACGAGCAAATTTCTTATAAAATGAGTTCTCTGTTCTGCAAAACAAGTTAACCATAGAAAAGCCATATAAATGGGGTATCGCCGTAATCGTGATGACCCATAGAATAAAGAGAACACATTATTTTTATGGTACGGTGAACGGGGAAAAAAATGCTAAAAACCATAAACAAGAGTGAATGATTTTTTTAACCATCAAGAAAGAGTTAATAAAACCCCCTGTAAGTGATGTACCTGAAAAGTGGAACTCTTCCACAAAAAAAAATAATCCCCCATAAATTACAGATCTGCTCTGAATGGCGCCTCCCTCCTTTCTATGCCCGGTTGTGTGCCCATACAGCAGTTTACCACCATATATGGGGCATCCTCAAACTCGGGAGAAATTGGGTATCAAACTTTGTGGAGTTTTTCATCATTTAATACTTTGTGATGGTTTAATTTTTGGCCAAAATTAATACATTGTCAAAAAAAATTATAGGTTGTAAATTACACCTCCATTTTGTTTTAACCCCTGGGAAACATCTAAAGGGTTAACACGCTTCTTAAAGTTGATTTTTCACACATTGAAGGGTACAGTTTCTAAAATGGCATAATTTACAGAGTTTTACTGCTATTTAGGCCTCTGAAAGTCACTTAAAGCTGAGGAGGTGCTTCTAAATAAGGGTTTTGGCGACTAAAAGTGAGAAAAATTGCACCCAAAATTCTGAACCTCCTAACAACCTAGAAAAAGAGAGAGGAAGCATAAAAAGCCACGGCAATATAAAGCAGACATTCGGGAAATGTTAGTTATAAAGTTACTTGGGTGCTATGACTATCTGCCTGAAAAGCAAAAAAATTTGAACTTGAATAATTTGTAGAAATTTTTGCCAAATTTCTATTTTTTTCTTAACTAAACACAAAAGATATCATCAACATTTTTCTATTACTTTGAAGTACAATGTGTGACGAGAAAACAATTTCAAAATCCCCTGGATATGTTAAAGCGCCACAAAGTTATAACCTCCTATAATGACACAGGGCAAATTTTAAAAACCCTAAAATGGCTTAGACACAAAGGGGTTTTATCCTGGCAGATTTTCCCAGAGCTTCCTGTAGATATGAAACCTGCCATAAATCACTGACTGGAGATTGCTTTTTGCTATTGAATCTGTAGTAAGGCTGGATTTTGGCCTGTTTCATATACATTCATATGATGGGCAGAGTCCTTGACTGACCTTTTCCCAGCATGCAATAGAACCATACTGCTGTTTCCTTCCCTTTCATGTCCATACAGATGACATTGTTATATTCAGCACTGAGCAGTTTGTATACATGTACCGTAAATCCGGTAGCTTTTATGTTTTATTAATTATTTATGGCTTGTTGTTTTTACTCTTCTTATTACAAATCTGCTAATTCTGTATTTGTTTTTATCAGGTTGTTGGAGTGGCACAGGCCATCAATAAGAAATCTGACAGCAATGGGACATTCACTGAGCAAGATGAGAAGGTGAAGTATATATGTGATTATATACCTTTTTCCTGTTATGGTTCTGATTTAATTAGGTTGGCAATAACATTTTTCTTATGCACGTTCAAACCATATGTGACCTGTCACATTTCACATTAAGTGTTCAGAATCTAAAGGTTATGCAAATGTTATGCAGGCCAATGGTGGGAAATACAGTAATAAAAACATCATAATTTAACATCTAGATCCAAAATCGGAGCAGTGCTGCTGGATATAATAGGTAATTAAACGCTGAATTTATTCATTTATTCCATTTTCCATCATTTCCTGTTGCTTTATTAAAACTAGGCCACATCAACTAGACCTTTTCCCACAACACCAAAACTATTTATTTATTTTGATCTTTATAACACTGGTGTTGTAGACCATGGAGTAGATGAAGAACTGCAATGATCAGCTGTAAGGTGTATATAATGAAGTTTTATTAATAATCCTTGTTCCCATGAAAGCGCAAAATTGTGAATACCCAATTGTTGTAGGGATAAAAAAAAATTGTCTGGCATTACAATTATAAAATATACCAGTACCGACTTATGTACAAATTCAACTTAAGTACAAAACTAAACAATGTATCCTGTAGGCAACCAGGAAACTGCCTGGTATGTTCAAATCATATTTATAGATTAGATTCCTAATATGAAATCATTGGTACTGTAGCACCCATCACCTTACCACCACCACATATCTACTTTTTTTGAGCAGTTGATAGAACCGTAAGCAGACAAATCTATTCTCAGGGTAGTGGTCAGTGCACGTAACAACACATCAGTTCCCATTTATTCAAAGAACCAAGCTGTCTGCCTCCTGCCTCATTATTTATGTATCTGCTAATGAGAATAGCTGATCTTTGGGGTTGCTGGGTACATGACCAACAATACACAGGACCCCCAAAGGGCCTTTTTGTTGGGCTGTGTAAGATTATAACATTTTTTTATCATTATTTCAGAACGCCAGAGACTAGATAAACTGAGTGAATAATGCACCTGTACTGTACTGTCACATAGTACATTGTATCCTTCATAAATGCATAACACTGCATAATGAGCACCTGTATTCTTGAAACAATGGCAGCTTTGACAGAGACATTTGCTAAGTGAATAGCTGAGAGCTTTACAAACCAAGATTTCAAATGTGTATTGCATAGGCTATCCACAGTGTCCAACATCCTGTAGATGTTACATAATTACTCAGTAATCCACAGCTGTGTTATGTTTTTAGGCTACAGTATCTGCCTGTTATTTATGATGTAACTTCTTTCCATAGGGACATTGACAATAAACATACTTACAAGTGAATTAGTAACTAGGATTATATTGTAAGTATTACATGTAGATTATATAAGGGAACCAGTCCAGTTTCACATGCAGTGCTATTTGGGGGCAGCTTGAAAAAGCTGAGCTGATTGAGATAAACGTTTGTGGGAAAATATTATATTATATTATAAATAAAAACTCTTGTTTCCACAGTTAGATTAATTTTAAATTTATTTTTTTCCTCAAATTAAAAACAGACTTTCCAGTTTCCCAAGTCCACGATAATACAATTTAGTTTTTTATTATTTCCTATTTTGTATTCTGTACCCGGCGAATTTCTTCCAGAACGCCAGAATAATAATTTTACCAGATTTTAGGTGTATAATACAATCTGTTAATAATAAAAAGATGCAGGACCTCCGCGGATGATGACATAAGCCGACACCTGGGACCGGAATCTATATGGCACCCGGTTTTCACCAGAGCCCGCCGCAAAGTGGGTAGGACTTGCTGAGGCGAGGTACCACCAAGTCGTTCCACAGGTGCAACATTGTCCGCAGTGGCAGCCAAGACGAGGTACACAGACTTTAGGCAGGATCGTAGTCGGGGACAAGAAGGAGGTCAGGACGGGCAGCACGGAATCAGAGTCAGCAACGGAGCAACAGGTGGAACAGGATCACAGTCAAATACGGAACCGGGGTCACAACAGGAAATCACACAAAGAACCCAGGGCATCAGGGAGCAAGCTTTTCAATGGCACGAAGATCAACCAAGGAGTGTGGGGAGAGGCTGGGTTAAATAGGATTCTGGGTAAGGCGCACTGGCACTTTAACTGGTTCACGACCTCCCGCCATGTATTCACGGCGGCGGTCGGGTCCCGCTGCATGGAGAGGGTTTACGTGATGAGCCCTCTCCATAGCCGGTAAGTCTTTGCTGCATATTGAAGCAAAGACTTACCGGTAACACCCGCGATCGGTGCTATCACCGATCGTGGGTGTTATCACAGCGATCACTGCCGGCAAAGCTGCTGGCAGCCTCAAAAAGATGGCGGCGCATGCGCATCTTGCCTAGGATCGTCGCTCCCCGGGATGTCATCGGGGAGAGGCGATCCGTCTCTATGGTAGCCTTGGGTCTTCCTTGTGCTGATAGCACATTGTAATGAATGAGGAGGAAAATCCCCATATACTGCCGTACTGTAGTATGGCAGTATATGATAGGATCGATCAGACATCCTAGGGTTAAAGTACCCTAGGGTTAAAGACATCCTAGGGTTAAAGTAACTGACATAAATATAAATAAACAGTAAAAATCATAAACACATTAGGCATCGACGCGTCCAAAAATGCCCTTTTTTGCCATTTTGAAAATCAAAAGGTTGTACAGCCCTAAAAATGATATAATTGAAAATATTAT
Source organism: Engystomops pustulosus (assembly GCA_019512145.1). Taxonomy (NCBI): domain Eukaryota; kingdom Metazoa; phylum Chordata; class Amphibia; order Anura; family Leptodactylidae; genus Engystomops; species Engystomops pustulosus. The sequence goes on along the minus strand of CM033641.1, from coordinate 93,766,361 downwards.
CAAATGTCACAAAAAAATGATACCACCCACAGCTCCGTACAACAAAGTATAAAAAAAGTTATTAGCGCCAGAAAATAAAAAAAAAAAATTTGTACAGGAGGTTTTAATTTTTGTAAATGTATGAAAACATTATAAAACCTATACAAATTTGGTATCCCAGTAATCGTACCAACCCAAAGAATAAAGTAGACTTGTCATTTGGGGCGCTCAGGGAAAGCAGTAATATCCAAGCCCACAACAAAATGGCACAAATGCATTTTTTCACCATTTTCACTGCATTTGGAATTTTTTTCCCAGTACATGGCATGGAATATTCAATACTATCACTATGAAGTGCAATTCTGTTACGCAGAAAACAAGCCGTCACACAGCTCTTTACGTGTAAAAATAAAAAAGTTATAGATTTTTGAAGGTGGGGAGGGAAAAATGGAAATGAAAAAACAGGAAAGGGTCCTTAACCGGTTAAATCTTCTGAAGGAAGGAGACGGGGATGCGCGTGCACGGCCGAGGACTCGGAAGTAGGAGCGACGATGGGTGAGTAGCGGTAGCGGGTCACGGGGGCACAAGGAGAGGAATAGGTGAGCATGCGACCCGAGACATGGGTTGCGGGAGCACCTGTGACAATAACTCTGAGCGAGATGTTCTTGTAACGAGTTTTATATTTTGTACAACTGTTTTTTTTCAAAACTGTCTAAATTTCTTTGTCCCATTTCTATGACCAATTATACTTAATAGGATATGATTTTTGTTATAACATCTACCTTATCCAATATATCAACAAATCCTAATTTCTTTAGTCCTTTTTCAGTGAGCATATGTTTAAATCAGAGGTAGGACAAAAACATCAAATCTGTTTTACAAAAATATTGTTTTAGCTGCAGCTACCTTAATGAAATAAGTGTGAAATTAGAAATATTCCTTTTTCAGTCCACAATTTATGTGCCATTTTATCAATATGTTCCAAATTCCTGTTTCCCCTCTCCTTATTTCTTTTTTTATTCCCACCCATATGTTGTAACATGTGTGAAGATTCTTATCCTTTTAAAAGGAACCGGTCAGTTGATTTTCTGGATGAAGCCATCATCCAGGACCATGAAAGAAACCATGAAAGAAACAAAAGCTAGAAGGTGTCACTGCCAATATACTGGTAGTGGTTTATTAGGCCAATTGCTGATGAAAGGTTCCCTTTAAACTATGTGGAATATCTGTGAGAAATGGCTTTCTTCTTGCCACTCTTCCATAAAGGGCAGATTTGTGCAGTGTATGACTGATTGTTGTCCTATGGACAGACTCTCCCACCTCAGCTGTAGGCCTCTGCAGTTCATCCAGAGGGATCATGGTCTTCTTGGCTGCATTTCTGATCAGTTTTCTTCTTGTTTGAGATAAAAGTTTAGAGGGACGGCCGGGTCTTGATATATTTGTAGTGGTCTGATACTTCTTCCATTTCAATATGATCGTTTGCACAGTGATCCTTGGGATGGTTAACGTTTGTAAAATCTTTTTATATGCTAATCCAGCTTTAATCTTCTCCAAAACAGTATCACAGACCTGCCTGGTGTGGTCCTTGGTCTTTATGATGCTCTCTGCACCTTAGACAGGACCCTGAGATTATCACAGATGTATTTATACGGAGACTTGATTACACACAGGTGGATTATATTTATCATCATCAGTCATTTAGGACAACATTGGATCATTGAGAAATCCTCACTGAACTTCTGGAGTGAGTTTGCTGCACTGAAAGTAAAGGGGCGGAATAATATTGCTCTCCCCAGTTTCCAGCTTATTATTTTTTACATAAGTTTAAAATATCTATAAATTTTTGTTTAATTTCACAATTGTGTCCCACTTGATTCTTCACCAAAAAAATTAAAGTTTTATATCTTTATGTTTGAAGCCTGAAATGTGGCAAAAGGTAGAAAAGTTCAAGGGGGCCGAATACTTTCGTAAGGCACTGTACTTAATGTAACTCTCTCTGGACCAAAAAGGTGCTTCCCATCACTCAAGCCCTCTAAATGTATACAGAGGCACAGTGTCTCGCCCACAGCGAGCACCAGCTCCAGCCTCTGCCTGCATCCTGTATACATCCAGAAGACTGCGTTTACATGTGGGGTTTTGTTTTATTTTAACCCTTCACACACTAGAACGTAATAGTACATCCTAGATTATTCCCGCATCGGGACATTCTAATAGGTCCTGCTTCTGCCACCAGCTCATGAAAGGAGCCGGCCCCAGAAGCAGCAGGTGTTTGCTGTATTTAACAGCTGACACCGCGCTCTGACACTCTACTCTGAACGGTGCTCCATCTATTCTATGCCCGTCTATGTGCCCATACAGCAGATTACCACCACACATGGGTTGTCGGTACCCACGGGAGAAATTGGGTATAACCCCTATGAAACACCTAAAGGGTTAACAAACTTCTTAAAAGTTCTCCGCATAAGTTAAGGTCTGTAGCTTCCGTAATGGGGTAATTTGCGTGTCTTGCTATTATTTAGGTCATTTGAAAATTTCCAAAAAAATTGAAAAATGGCACCCAAATTCTAGACATTCTCGTAAAATATATGGAATCTTAAAAAACCTTGCCAACACAAAACACACATGTTGAAATGTAAGTTATGAATTAATTTAGGTACTAGAGGAGGATAGGTAATTGCAAGAAAATACTTGCTGATTGCAAATGGACATGTGTATTCTGAGGCCTGTGGCAACGATGACAGTAGAAAAGACTGATCAAGACGCTCTAAAATTTGCGGCTCAGGCAGTCGGCTAACACACAAGCTGTGGAAACCAAGGGCATTTGTCTGAACCCATTGAAATACATATGACAGTGTGATATATAGCACATGGCCCAAAACAATGTTCCTGTGCAGAAGGCCATACATTTCTTGTTCCTTTTGTTTAATATTTGAAAGCCAAAACCAGAAGTGGAACCTACACAGAGACCATACATCATGGAAGGTTTTGCATCTCTTCCATATTTTGGATCCACTCCTGGCAATGGCTTTCAAAATACTTGCAATGCACAATGCTGACTGTCTGAGAGTGTGAAAGGTAAGATGCACACGATTTGAATATACAGCGAATTTGCATTACCATGGTGTGTAATACTTCAGCATGTATATTTACATGAGCTGCAGATTTTCCAATCCCCATAATGTAACATTTTCTATTTGTATTGCATGTGGAATCAGCATTGTTTTTTTTCTTTATTTCGATGCATATCGGATGCAGACTCTCCTCACCAGTGGACATTATGCATCCTTACATTATTATTAAATCTTTGTGGCACAGACACTCACAAATCTGTTAACTTTTATTAGGTCCATCATGTTTCTATTGTGTTTGCCTGAACATGGTATTGCAGGCAACTCTTCCATCCATGCAGAAGAGTAAAACAATTAAATGACATCTACCACCTGGATGAAAGATTGTAAACTAAGGACACTGACATACTGGTGTGTGCCCCCTCTGTCAGTATCTCCTTTAAGCTTCCTATGCCCTTGTTTTAAACAGCTTTAAACATTATTTAAATGAGTCTGAGGGGCTCCAGGCTCCATTAACACCTATTGAGCCCAGAGCCCCTCAGACTAATTAGCAAAATTTGAAAAGTCTGGTGCATAAGAAGCCAAAAGAAGAACAGATCCTGCCAGAGGGGGCACACATCAGCATGTTAGTGGGCTTGGTTTACAATCCTTCATCCTGGTAGATGTCTTTAACATTATTTATTAAATGAATGCCCTCAAACCTTAAAGAGGACCTTTCACCACCCCAAACTTTACAAAGTTAACATACCATTATGTCGACTCTAGCATCCTGATTTAGGCACACTTTAGGGGTGTGCACATGTATGCACACCCCTCACCCGTGTTGCAGCTCCTCCTTTCTGACCATAGAACCCGGGGAATAGTCAGATATCCTGGGGCTCATATCTCTGGAACAGAGGGGGCTAGGAAGACAATTTCATGTGTGCCTAAATAAGGATGCTAATGGTATCTTAACTTTGTAAAGTTTGGGGTGGTGAAAGGTCCTCTTTAAGGTTTGAGGGCATTCATTTAATAAATAATGTTAAAGACAATGACCATTGATAAAATTTAGATTAGGAAACAACGAAATAGCAGTATCATTTGTTTTATTTGCCATAAATCTTTTTATATGGTTTTATTTTGTATTTTTCAGGACTTTGCTGCTTACCTAGCATTTTGTGGGATTGTACTACATAATGCACAGTTGTATGAGACATCGCTCCTTGAGAACAGGCGGAATCAGGTAACATTCACTGGAGATACTGTAACCAAATTAATTATATCTTGCTAGTTTGCTAGTTTGATGCCATAATGTAGCTGCGGGACATGTAAAATGAAAATTACTTGATCTTTCATCCCTAACATATGTGGCTCTATTGCTCTTTGCGGCAATTATTCAATTATCATGTTACTGCCAGACAGTGGAGAGCTTAAAGGGGATGTCCAATCATTTATATCTGACCATGGGGGTGGGGTGGTGTCTATGGCCCCCCATACCAATAAACACAGAGCCTGAAACTACAGTTATGCCCTGTGATATTTTTTTTATGATCCTGCATATGCTTTGTTCTTCCTGTGAAGTACATTACTGGGCAGTCATCTAGATACTGGGGAGCATTTATCATAGCATGTACACCAGTTCATACCACATAAGCCATTAAAAAATAGCTATTCCTAGAGAATGGCACCTACGCGGCAGGTGGGTGACAAAGCCTCATCTTCGCACATTAATTATAATCTGAGCCAGCAATATAGCGCAATATGCATCTTGGTATATTCATTGTTTATCAGAGTGATAGATCCCGAAATTGCTGTGGTCCACCATAAAAAGTCTCATGAGACAGCTGGCACCTACTCAGAATTTCCCCAGTTTCTCTTTAACCTCAGGGGGTAGTGAATACTAGAGGCACCACTAGCTCTTTGGAGTCTTTATAAACAAAATTATAAACTCTTTTGTTGTAGAGTATCTAAGCAAACCAAAAGTATACCCTGATTGTTTTTAGGTCTGCTTCAACAAAGATAAGATCTGTTAACTTTTCCTTTCTAAACTCAACACAACTGGGCATCTCTGGGATAAAATAATCAACCTTTGCTTTTTTAACTTTCTTTGAAAATCGCCTTCTATTTTCAGACTGCTTGATTTGCTTGAGAATAGAATGAAAACAAAGATCCATAAATGCCACTAGCAGCCTATCCATGGGAAAGATGTAGGGTGATTTTTAAAAAATTTCATTTTGAGGGATGGGAGTTGTTGCTTGTTATTCAGTCTCAGATGACTTCCATAGAATTGAACAAACATCCTCATTTTCACACTTGGCGAAAATCCCTTCTTATGTAATTATCACTACTTTCACAGCAGTCTTTTGTTAAATAATAAGAGAAATTTAGTAAGTTATTTTTGGTAGACAAAATGCCTAAAATGACAACTTGCTATTGATTTGGAGGCCAGTACATTGATATTAAGAAACATACTGTTGGTAATGATCTGCACAATCAGAGTCGTGGGAGCACCGTGAACTTATAAGAGACTGAGACCTTGTGAAAGCCATGACGACATGTCCTGCATTTATTGTCTGATATTTATTTTGAAACACAGCTACATAGGGTTAGACTTATTAATGTGTGCTAATTAAAGAGCTGGCCTGCAGGAGAAGTGAGAACTGGTGAATTGTGCCAAACACTTCTACTTTATGAGACAATAGGGATTTAGCAATACAGTTACGCCAAATTTTCATCTGTTTAAACACAAAATAAATTATATGTGAAAGGCAGCAGGGAAGATCCTAGTGCTGTTTGGTGACATGCAGGGCATTTCTCAAAGGACATATGCCATGTTGGAAGAACAGTGCTGCCTACTTTATCATTGCTGATAAATCTGCCTCATAACTGAATCAATTTGTTTTTCATGATCTAGACTATGGCCTGTGCATTAGAATTTCTGGATAACTTTTCATTGGTACGAGGAATTTGCATTTCTGCAGTTATTTTGTCTTCCTCATTTAGCCTGTGCAGTTTTGGCCTTTATTTACACAACGATGATGATGATAAACAAGGAAAATTAAGTTTCTGGCCTGAAGACTTTAGCTTCTATACTCCTGTCCCCATGGCAATACTTATAGCTTTGGTTCCATAGATCCTTCATAAAACCAGTCATTTAATTTGGGGCCCAAAAATTACAAACATGCTCTGCAGTTTTGTGACCCTAAACTTGGTAAAGTCAGATCTATACCTATATTTTTGTAGTTCACTTACTCTTCAATAACCTGTCATCAGATTTTCAAAAATAAGCCTAATGACAAGTTCCCATAACTCTTTTGTAGCTAAAAAATGCATACTTCATATCCCTAGAAAATGAATTTTTCTAAGCCTACCTGTCTCCCTGCCTGAAGGAGCAGCAATTCTAAAGGGCTTGTGTTATTCATGGGAGTTAGTGTGTCTTTCAGCAGTTCAGAGCAGGGGAAAACTCATCAGCCCAAGGGAGGGAGAAAACGGATTTCCTGGAAGTCATGAGGTCTGAGATACAGTGACTTGCATGAATAGCACACACCCTTGGGACTCTGTGCTCCTTCAAGCAGGGTGCCAAGTAGGTTAACAAAGTTCATTTTATAGGGGTAGGAACTATGCATTTTTGTAGCTAGAATCATTGTCTTGTTAGTGAAATCTGGTGACAGGTTCCTTTTAAGTCACTAGATTTATCTCTGGTAGCTCTTGGTGCTTTTGTAGCTGTGTCAACACATGTAGCCACAGCGCTGCTAATGGTCCGTGATATTTTCTGATGCATACAAATGGCATGTAAATGACTGGCCTCAGTGGTCAAGCCGTGTACACATCTCATAAAAGGGCAGTGATTGGCTGCAGCCGTCACTTGAGCACATGGGGAGATGGCAACAAGTACTGTCTGTTTTTTTCTTTGAAATTTTGTCTATTTTTCAGTTATTAACCCATTCCCACTCCGTACATGTACTATGCTGAGGCTGTATGAAGGGGGCTCACAAAGGTGGGGTTTGGTGCATATTGCAGCAAACTACCACTGCTAATACCCGTGATCTGTGCTACTATTAACCCTTCCGTGTGTTACAATCGTCACTCCCCGTGATGTCATCAGGGAGCGGTTGCCACGACAGCCTCAGGCCTGTGGCTTATTGTAATGGATACTGGGTAAAAATGCCATATACTGCATTACAGTAGTATTGCAGTATATGGTAGAAACGATCAGACCATTTAGGGTTAAAGTACCTACCGTATATACTCGAGTATAAGCCGACCAGAGTATAAGCCCAGACGCCTAATTTTACCACCAAAAACTGGGAAAACCTATTGACTTGAGTATAAGCTGAGGGTAGGAAATGCATTGGGCACAGCCTCCCAGTATATAGCCAGCCAGCTCTCAGTAGTATATAGCCAGCCTGCCTCCTGTAGTATACAGCCAGCCAGCCCTCTGTAGAACACAGCCAGCCCCATGTAGTATACAGCCAGCCCCATGTAGTATACAGCCAGCCTGCCCCCTGTAGTATACAGCCAGCCCAGCCAGCCCCCTATAGTATACAGCCAGCCCCCTGTAGTATACTGCCAGCCAGCACTTTAAAAAAAAAAAACATTTATACTCACACTCCTTCTCTTCTGTCTTCCCCACGGCTCCTCTTCAGTCTTCTGTAACAGCCGGCAGAAACGCGGCCAAGCTCTCTGTGACGCGGCCGCTGCTGACGTCAAAGTATGCGCCAGCCGGCAGATAACATGGCCGCGTCTATACTCGCTGTTACAGAAGACCGATAATAAAAGAGGAGCTCCACCGACATCGGGGAGCTGCGCTGAGCATCGGGGCTGTCGGAGGGTATTTAAGTTCTTTTTTTTTTTTAATTGACTCGTGTATAAGCCGAGGTGAGGCTTTTCTGCACATTTTTTGTGCTGAATATACACAAGTAAATACACAAGTAAATACGGTATATAAATTTGATATCACCGTGATCGTACCGAACCAAAAAATAGAGTAGATGAAAGTCGTAAAAACTGAACCCACAAGAAAGACAAACACGTTTTTTTTGCCAGAAACTTACCACTCACACAGCTCTGTACATGGAAAAATGAAAAAGTTATAGATTTTTGAAGGTGGAGAACGAAAAATGAACAAAAAAACGCTGCATCCTTAAAGGGTTAAAGAAAAAGATTCAGGTCCAGGAAGATCCATTATTCATACATGATTAAAATCTTATTTTAAATTTAAAATTTCTCTGCTTCTTGATGAAGATCAGGTGTATTATCTGTTTAATATAAATAGTTTAATAACATTTCTAATTCTTATCTACAGAGGAAAACAAAAGATAGAATCATCAGACAAAGCAGGCTCAAAACAGAGAAAGTAACATTATAAAAAGCACAAAAACCAGACTCACCTGCTTTATTTCAAATGTAACTAAACTTTTGTATCTATTATTATTTATATTATTTTATTTCAATAGTGCAGATAATAATAGCAAACCCTGTAATAAATATTTTATCTCACCCCACTTTCTCTGCATTCAGTAGTTTCTGAATACTGTTTTAAAGTGAAGCCATATAGGAAAACAGTCTAAAAAGTTCCTTAAAGCAGTGTTTCCAAACCTTTTTATGTGCGGGGTGCAGCTGCACCCAAATTTTTTTCCAGGGACCAGGCCGGGTAGCCCTCTTACCATGGTCCCTGGCCACAAAATTCTAGGATTTGTAAAGCGCTACAGAATTTGATGGCGCTATACAAATAAAGATTATTATTATTATTATAAATTATATCTTACCACATCCCATATAATGAAAAGTCAACATTATCATACCCCTTTTTCTATAGCAACCCCTACAACCCCCATGTCCCCTTGTCTTTGGCCTTTTCGCTGAGGAAAAAAAAATATACATACTCTATGTAAGGAAAAGTTATCCTTGAGTATAAGCATGGGGTGGGAAATGCAGCTGCTACTCTTCAATAAAATGTCCAGCAGCCTCCCCTCATGAATAATGAACTAATTGAAGTGCCCAACAGCATAAAATGTCCCCAGCAATGCTCCTCCCATTAATGAAACGTCCCCCGCAATTTTCCCCCTGTTAATTAAATGACCCTAGTAGAGGCCCCATAAAAATAATAATGTCAACTCTTACCTCCGGCGCTACTCTCCTGTTGTCCCAGATTCTTCTTATCTTAGATTCCCTGCAGTTCGGGCAGAGACACTTTTTGTGTCACCACACTTTCTGCCTGTGTGCACCCGCTATGACGCTGGCCGTGTCGCTGGCTTATTACATCATTTTGGGTACACGTGGGCAGAGAGCATAGACGTGGCTCTGCTCGCACTGCCGGAAGCTGAGTAGAGAAGTTGTTTGACCACGCCCAGCCCAATGGTTGGAGACCACTTCCTAAAAGCCACTGTGAAAAAAAATGCAAGTCTGAAAAAGCCTGTTGATTACAATGGGTCAAAGTGCAATGCAAGTTCTGCATGTCAAAAGCATGCGCAGAACATGCGCCTGAAAAACGCAAGTGTAAAAAGGGGCCTAAGAGAAGCTGCAGACTTCAGCATGAAGCCTCTAATAAAAAAAAAAATACACAACTTTGTATACACGCTTTTAAACAATCACACAGGGTTATACGCGTTTATATACTTATATACACACTCATAAAGTTCTATATTCCTTACATATATGCACTCACATTTATACACATACATAAATGTATACACTCATAGGCACACATTCATGTACTCATGTATACAATTATATACTTGCATACAGCATATACACATAGGGGGAGATTTATCATTAGGCAGGATTTTGCGCAGTCTTTTCATAACTGTTATTTATCTAATATGTAAATTTTCTAAAGAAGCTGCTGGGGCGTGGAGTAGCCGGAGCTGAAGCTACACGGCACGGCTACTCCACACCCCAGTAGCCTCTTTGGTCCTCCTATCAGAAATCTTCGTTGCGCAGCTCCTCATAGGCCCACAGCTGCGCGTTCCCTGCTCTGAAGCTGGAGCCACTGCACATGCGCAGATGGCAGGCTGCTACAGGTGGCACACGGAGCTCTATTTTTGGGCACCCAACCATCAACATAGCACTCGACATAGAACTCAAAGAATCATGCTGCAGTCCCATGCAACACTTTGATTGCTTGGGACTGCAGGAAGGGGAAGAACATGTGGAAAGGGGAGGATTATCTTTAGAGATCCTCTAGGCTCCACATTTGTTCCTGTGCAGGGGGACCATGGTGAGATGCTACAACATTAGTCCAAATTTGCCCTTCTTTCAACTGTTTTATTGTCCTCAAGAGGCCGATATAATTGAAAGTTGTGGTAGAACAGGTAGCAATAAATTACTACTTAAAGAGAACCCGTCAGGCAAAATAATCCCCCTAAACTAAATATATTTTCATAAACTGCCATTAGAAAGCATTGCCTCTATCCCTTCATTGTCCCTCTACAAGCCTGTAAACTTAAGCAATGAGGTCCTAAAGCTGTATGCAAATGACCTGTCAAATGTCCAATGAGCCATTAGCATATTCAAGCTGTCCAGCTTATTCATGAGTGGGAGGCACAGCCACACCCCCAGTACTTGACTGACAGCCTGTATAATGATGTAGATGTGAGGTATAATGGTGTAATGGCTCCTCCATGTGCTTCCTGGTGCTGGCGCCCCCTGCAGCCTGTGTGTGTGTTAATGAGAGATACAATAGCTCCAGGCAGCCATGTTATAGCAGAACATGTCAGGCACTTGTGTAGCTGATGTCTGTGTCTCTTACATGTGTATGGGAGGATGCAGCATGTCAGCAGATAAAGCACAGACACTAGCAATGCTTTACTATTCATTACACACAGACATGAGCAGAGGGAGGAGAGAGGAGGGGTAACAGGGGTAACATCACTGCCTCTGACCATGTGACCAACCTCATTTACATAATAAAACAAGATGATTTTATAAAGATCAATGTATGAATTGACTAGATAAAGGCTGGGGTGGATCCTTGTGAGCTGCTCCAACAGGTAGTGGTGACAGTACAAGTGACACAGACCTGATAACAGGTGTCCTTTAAATTGCTGTGCTGGCACTTTGCAATAAATAAGTGTGTTTTGGTTGTAGTTTGGGCACCCGGTCTCTAAAAGGTTCTTCATCACTGACATAGGAGTTGGTGTATGTGGGTCCATTGCTACTACAGGGGGATATTTTTTACACTGCACATACACTGGACTATAAATCCAACTAGTGGAAACCTGCCAGACTAACACATAGACAACTGCTCAAAATCCTGCCTTATGATAAATCTCCCCCATAATGCATTTCCATATTTATACTACATACACACACACATACAGCAGATAGACAGCACATGTATACACACATGTATATACTCATTGTCAGGCAGTATTCTAAGGGTGCATTCACATGCAGTATGCCAGCCGTGCCCTCCTCCCTCCATAGGAAACAGCGGCGCATGGCCGCCCACCAGGGAAAAGATAAAACATGCTCTATATTTTTCCGGTGTGCGGCGCGGAATGGTACCGCCTCCGTGCCACCATTGCTGTCTATGGGTACGTATATGGGCCGCATGTACAACCCCACAGACAACCATGTGAATAATTTTGTATTTTGAAATACAATTGAACAGCTGTGGAGAGGAGATTTCCCTAATTACAATGTTTATATAACCAAAATGTTAACCCAATAGTAACTCAATGCATTTACATTATGTTAACACAATGTTAACACTCTGCAATTAGGCCAATCTCCTCTCCACATCTGTTTAACTGCATAATGTAAATTCCATGTGTGTCCACAGCCTGAATCTAACCCACTTTGTCTGCATTTTTATATTCACATAATGCAGAAGCAGCTAACGGACCAACAACCTAGTATGTAGAGTAGTACTATCCTACTCTTCTTACTTATTTCCCTGGAGCCTGAGACGCCTTATCTAGGGGATGATTATCCTTATCACTTTTTCACCTACACACTTACCAGAAAAAAGTTGATCTAAGGTTATTTGTTTTTTGTTATTGATATTATAGGTTCTGCTTGATCTTGCAACATTAATTTTTGAAGAACAACAGTCACTGGAGGTTATCTTAAAGAAGATTGCAGCAACTATTCTATCCTTCATGCAGTCTCTGAGATGTACCATCTTTATTGTGGATCAGGACTGTCCCGTGAGTAGACAGTATTGAATTAGAAACTGTTAACATAAAATCTTGTTATAATGGCCTTCAGTAACTGTAGAGGCATTTTACAATGGGTCAGGTTTACTGACACTGTCCAAGTTATACAGTGCAAGGTTAGATTGGACAGTCTTACTGCACCTGATTTATTAGTGTCTTAGGCTACATGCACACGATCGTTGGTGGACGAATATTCGGGCACAAGCTTGCAAACGTATATATGTTCCCCCATTGGCATGAACATACATCAAAAACATTTGTTAAATGTAGTTCAGTACTGATGCATTTGTTTAGTTCCCCAAGGAGTTGAATTCTGAAAATACCTACCTGAGGTACCTACCCAAATTAGCAGCACCCTCAATTTGGGTGTGACATATTTTTTCTAGCATTGCATATTTTATGTGAAATCTAAATGGTTACCTATAAATGTCAATGGTGTCTTTTAAATGTCAATATGTTGGTGTCTGAAGCAGCAAGCACCATGATTCTGATATCATATTAAAAGAAGAGAAATTCATGTTTCCAACCACATGGTTCCATTTTGGTTCAAAGGGAAGTGTAAAGGAGATAGTAAATGAACTGTCTGGCTGTTTGCAAGGAATTGTCATCATTTAGGGGCTTCTACGCCAGAAAACTGGTGTACATGCCCTGATAAATCTCCCCCTATGTCTGTAACTTCCTGTATCTCAGGTTCTGTAGATCACAGAATCATAAACCTGATAATATTTGAAAAATGAGATTCTCATCTTCTCAAGTACTATAAACCCCTATATATGGCCTGATACGAAGCCACTCTCTGAGTCTGAGCCTGGGTGACAGCAGGAGTCCGGCTTGGAAGCAGGAGCTGGAACACGACACAGGCAGACAGGAACGGACTGGCCCACGGAGGAGAGCTGGTGGCTTGGAGGCATCTGGGAACGCTGGGAACACAGGAGTCACCAGGAGCGTCTGGAATGCTGGAGACACACAGGAGACAGGAGCGTCTGGAAATGCTGGAGACACCGGAAACAGTAGCATCTGGAAACGCTGGAGACACTGGAGCGTCTTGGAACGCTGGAGACTATCTCACGCCTCTTCTGGAACAGCTTAGCAAAGCTTGGTACGGAAACCATGGAAGTTCCTTAGGCCACAGAAGATAGGGCTTTCACTTACAGGAAACAATGCTGAAGATGCCGGGAGGCATGAAGGCAGTTGCCGGATTATGACAGCTGAGCCTGATAGCCAGCGCCAATCAGGAGGACACTGGTCCTTTAAGGCTTGGAGAGCCGTACCGAGGATCGCCTGGTGCGACCATGACACAGATAAGTGTATGCACTCAGGGCCGGCGCTATGGGTAGGCAAAGGTGGCAATTGCCAGGGGCCCCCTGAAAGAGGGGAATCTCTTCTTTCAAATGAATCTTGAATTGTGTTTCTAGGTGCTATGGATCCAGAGATATTCAGGTTTAAAATGAGAATATCAGGTGCCATTGTTATATATAAAAATCACTCCCAACGGCAGTTATTATCTCCATTTTCCTAAAACTTAGAAACACATTTAGATTGATATAAAAGAGGAGACTCTCTTCTTTCATAGGAAAATAGGAGGTTCCATGTGTCACAGAGCCAGAGATATAGCCCCCTGAAATTAACCCCCCCCCCCCCATCCAGATTCTCAGCCTTCAGGCTTCAGGGAGAATTTGCTGCACACAGGAGCTGCTGCACCTCACAGATAATGGAAATATTCACTTTATATGTTACTACATTTTGAGAAGGGATAATATCAACTAATATTCATGTTTTTAACCCTTCTCTATGCAGAACTATCTAAGAACACACTTTCTCTCTTATTCACTTTTATTTTGTGATAGTTTTTTGTTGTTGGGAAAATTGACTGATACGAACCCAGAACATGTCCATAAAGTTATATGTAACACCAAACACTCACATGTTCTGGAATAAAGGTTTTATTTCCCCCCATCCTCCATTACTTACACCCATGTTATAAGGTTCTCCCTCTCATTCCTGTGAAGCGCGGAGGGCTCTGTTATTGTGCGGATAATACAATGACCACATCTATAAGTGACTTGTATTATCTCATTAGCTTGGTTTATGGATATATAGTTATTTATTTGGGTGACCATTGTGTAAAGAACATACAATTATAGATGTGTGTGAATTTTCTAGCTGAGAAGCAGATATCTAGTTATTACAGTTTTAGTGATATTATGTGGATTTATTTATGTGAACAGATCAATAGGGCACATTTGTGAACTCTACACATGTCCATCTATTACATTTAGGAGATTTGAAGGGAAATATTTTCTGTTTGGAGCACATTATTTGCCATCAAAGTCAAATTTTAAGTATTTTTTTGTAAAATGTTTCATTTCGAATCAAAGTTGCATGAAGGCGCCTATGTCTATAAACTCTTTGATGCAATTTTGAAAATGGGGCAAGTGTCTGCTTTCAGAAAATATCGGTCCCTCTTCCCAATGGGCCTCACAGTCTAATCAGCCTACCAGTAATTTTTTGGAGTGTGGGAGGAAACCGGAGGACCCGGAGGAAACCCACACGCAGACACAGAGAGAACATACAAACTCTTTGCAGATGTTGACCAGCGCTGCAAGGCTATAGGGCTAATCACGGAGCCACCATGCTGCCCATAAATCTCCCTATCAGCTATCCATCTCCTATAAAATTCTCCAAAATTACAGTTTGTTTTACCATACTAAAGGGAGCCTCTTGCTGACTGTGACTGGTCATAAAATAGTTTTATTTTGGGGCCCCACTTTTAGTTTTGCCCAGGGCCCCACTTTGTCTAGAACCGGCCCTGTATGCACTGCAGGATCAGGTTCCATACTGCATGGAGAAAAGAGGGAGAATAGTATGAGGGATCTGATGCTGTTGCTGCTGCAATGTCTAGTAAGACATAGTTAGATTCACCGCTACACTGCTTAGTAACTTGGTAATGTCCTATTTTATGCTGTTAACTGGGAAACATCAGAGGAAATAATCTCTGTTTACTGGAGCTTGGGGCTGAGCTAAAAGACGCTACAAAAAAGGCCAAGTTGGCGTTCCTGTAAGTGTCCAGTAACTATCTCTGTATGTACAAGTATACAGGAAAAGCTGTCATTCCCTGATAGGACCACCCCCTTCTATTCTCAGCAAAGAAAGATTAGAAATATAAATAAGTAACAGTTCTACTGAATCTTTCCCCACAAAACTATATATCAGTTTTTTCAGCTTTTCCTGCTTTGTGACACGCTGCCTGCAGACTGCATGGATTCTCACCAAACCACTGAATGACTGGCATGTTTTAGCTCTGTATTACCCAGCCATTTTTTTGTGCTTTTCCACTGCCACACACCAACAGCCCTTACTTTGTACCTACATCATTGTAACTATAAGTGCTTTAAGTGCTTTACTGTAAGGACAAGTTAATGGCATACCTCCCTACATTTCTGGAATGGAAAGAGGGACAAAATAGCGATCCCCCTAAGCCACACACGCAATCACTCCCTGGCCGCACCCCAAATTTTTACCATATTATAATGATAAAAATCCTCTTCTCAATAATAATATTAAAAAAATATTTTACCCAGTTTGGGAATTGAACCTAGAACCTGCATAGTCCATGTGCCATAAAGACATAGAGCCTCTACCCACTAGGCTACAGGCTTAGTAGTTAGCAGTTAGATGATTTTTGGTAACTAAGAGCTGTTAACTATTAATTATTGAGACAATTATTATTAGTTTTATTATTATGGAGATGATTATTATTATTGTTACTATTATTAATAATTGTCACCATAATAATAAAAATAATAAAATTTATAATGATAATAATTGTCCCAATAATTGCAATAATAATCTCTGAGAAGATCCCTCTCTATATATCAGTGCATTAAGTCTGTGTCACAGTGTAGCAGTAGCAGTTCACAGCTCTTAGTTACCAAAAATCCTCAGATAGATAATCACTGAGCTTATAGCTTAGTGGACAGAGGCTCTGTGTCTCTATGGCAGTTGGACTGCAGAGGCTCTGGGTTCAAATCCTGGGCTGGGCAAAAATGTATTTAATTGAATTAAATAGAGCCTTGTGTCTGGGGGAACCCTAGGAGATATGGAGACCATATATGGACATATGGTGATCTGAACCTGATGACGTGGTCTCTGCTCTGTGCTAACCCGACACATCTCTCAAAAGGATTCCCTGCCTGATGTCTGTAGAAGCCATTCAGAAACGCAAATTCAGGCTTTGAAAGCATATACTAGGTGGGACACAGAGCTGGGACAACCCCAGCCAGTGTGGGCCCTGGAGGGAATATCCAGGACAATCTCCCAGCTGCCCTTGACCGTGGGGCAGAGGTATAAAACAGGACTGTACTGGCCAATCCAGGGTGGTTGGGAGCTATGATTAATGGCACCATCTTGGGGTGCACAGCTGTATTCACATCTAGTTATCCGCATACATTCTGCTTGTAATGTAGTAGACTGAGTTATATCATCTTGGTTCCTAAAGTATACGTTCAGCAGATGCCATAACGGCCTATAAGGGATGTATGGCATCCATCACCTGCTGACCATTGAACAGAACGTTGCCTCAAGCAGCTTGCACTTTCCCAAAATACATCCTGCTGCTCTATCATCCCCAGGTAAGTCACTGGCATGTGTCCACACATGTAAAAGAGAATGTGATTGCCTTCCTTTGGCAATAAACCTAAGCAGCTTATATACCAATACACAAATATATGAACCATATACAGTTACAAACTGTAACTAAGGGACAGAGATAATGCCATGAGATGCCAAAACAGATGCATAGACCATGCTACCATTACCATTTAAACAATATTTCCTTGGAAGGAAGGCTATGAGGTAAATGTTAGGAATAGTGAAGCTGTGATCTAACTAAAGTATTCAAATGTCCTCAAATTTCTCCCTGGCATTATTCCTGGTGACCATCTTTTGTACAGAGCTGTCTTGTAGTTATATTGTGTATCCAAGCCACAAAACCTCATTGTCCTGAATACACACACATTTTCCACTACTAAAGCCAAATAGGAAGTAGATGTAGATGTGGTTAGTGTTTTATATCTCATGTACCTGAAATAAAGAGATGAGGCAAGAAGACAGCAAGGCTTGTCATCCCATGTTTTATCTGCTTGTGCAGCATGTGGCTGTAAGCGACGTGTAATTTTCCTCTTTTTTTTGGGCAGGATAGCTTTTCCAGTGTTTTTCATATGGAGTCTGATGAGCTACAAGAATCTGCCAATGCCATAAAAAGGTAAGTATGAGACGAGCCATAATAAGTAAATCGTATTCAAAGGCTCAACACTTTTTGTTACAAAAAGTGGAAAACATTAGTATTAAAATATCTAGAATGTTTCTAAGAACTGTGCAGTTTTCAGTGTGGGAATCAACAGCTAGAAACCCCACTTATTATTTCACCTGATTTACGGAGAGCATGCTTACTCCATTTATTGTATACTCCATTTATTGCATAGGGGACATGAGCACAGAGATCTCCGTCAACGCCTTTAAATGCATCACTTCCTGTTGGAAATTTTACAGAATTCCTTATGTTTAATAGAATTCCCCGGAGTCCCTGTTAGAGCTAAGTGGTGGGATAATGACTATGGATCCCAGATGCTACTATGTGGTGTATTCTAATTTGGTCATGTTTAGATTGAAGACTTTATGATATTTAACCATTAGTTATAGAAGAAGTCACTAAAGTTTCACAGGATCAGAGGCTGATTTATTGTTTTTCTTCAATTTAACTATATTTGCTATATGTCTATAAATATAATATAACTACCATTAGGAACAGAAATATAATATTGGAAGGTTGGATGAAATGACCCTGGGCCTCATGTGTTGTGTGATTTCAGCAACCTTTGCACTCTAGTTGCTATAATGTAGATGGTTGCATAGTTTCTATGCAATAGTGACACCTGCTGGTGAACTTCACATAGTAAATGTTGTTAAATATATAGATTTCTGGATCCCTTGTACTGATATCCCATATCTAGGGGAAGTAGGATACATTTTTTTAATAGGGTTGCTGAATCCTGGTTTAAATTGGTGTCCGATAATTCAAAACATTATATACTTGTAACAGCAAGACAGTATTTTCAAATCTGTTTGTAAGAGAGAAAAAAATCTTGCTCTTTCAAGTAGTGACATATCATCACCAGCTCCGGCAAAACCCTCTTATTGGGGATGTGGAGATTTTCTGCTGATGCAATGTAATTGGTATCAATTATTAGCTATTCAGAAACATCTGACTATTCAGTGTGGGATTTATTAAAACTGCAAGATAAGGGGAGAGAGGGGAAGACATACAGATGCTGAAGGAAGTTATCTAGGGCGGCACAATTACTGTATGACGCCTTTGAAACCTACTGAAGGTCCTCTCAGAGAGAATAGCTTTTTTTAGATTATTAGTAGAATATGTTACTTTTACATTTTTCTTAAAGGAAATCTAACATTTGTTTTCATGCATCGTTAACCAAACATACCTTAAGAATGCTGTAGTGACACTGATGCAGAAACATATCTTGGCAGAAACATATCTTGTTTAATTACTGATCCGAGTGATTTTGCTCAAAAAACAATTATAAAATTAGGTCCTTGGGAAAGCTGGGTTGCATTCAGTCTACCTTTCATAAACCCATTACACCGAGCTTCCTGAACTGTACAGACAGGACTAATCAACCTGAGCTGGATGACTTGTATAAGGCAGCTGGGGGATGGTTGATTACTTCTTCCTGTCAGGGACAACACAGTGATTACATCATTCTCTGGAGCAGTGCACAATTAGGGTAAGAGGAGAGTGCCAGGGCAACCATAGGATCGACAGAGCTTCATTATCATAATTGTATAATTGTTTTTTCAGCAAAACCTCTCAATTCAGGGATTAAACAAGATATGTTTCTGCATCTGTGCAGCTACAGCATTCTCAAGGTGTATATTGTTCACTATGCATGAAAAAAAAATGGTAGATTTCCTTTAAAAATATGACTGCTATAAAGGGACCTTCTCACAATAAGAATGCTGTCCATTCTGCAGCATATTTTAGAGCTGGAGACGCTTATTAGATTGTACAAAGCAGGGTAATCCCTAACTTCCCTAACTTTCATAAATGCAGGCATTCATTCCCAGTGTCTTATTCCTCTCATCTCTACCAGAGGACAGCTTCATTGCTGAGCATGTACATAAACTGCAACACACATTCACCTCAACTAAAAGTCTTGATCAGGGGTGCGCAACCCACCCTGACAGGCCACATGCAGCCTATCAAACCATGACATTTCTGTCTGCACCCTGCTGACAGAGTCCAATGAGTCTTTTATTACTAATGGTGCTGAAGGCTGTCTAGCCGTGAGTGCACCTGAGGACTCCTCACTGCTCCTGGGGTACTCTCCTGCTGCTCAACTCTGTCCTCACTGCTCCTGGGTCCTCTACTAGCACTCCACTCTGTCCTCACCGCTCCTGGCTCCTCTCCTGCTATTCTCTGTCCTCACTGCTCCTGGGTCCTCGCTGCTCCTGGGTCCTCTCTTACCGCTCCACTCTGTCCTCACTGCTCCTGGGTCCTCTCCTACCGCTCCACTCTGTCCTCACTGCTCCTGGCTCCTCTCCTGCTACACTCTGTCCTCACTGCTCCTGGCTCCTCCCCTGCTACACTCTGTCCTCGCTGCTCCTGGGTCCTCTTCTGTTTCTCCACTCTGTCCTCGCTGCTCCTGGGTCCTCTCCTACCACTCCACTCTGTCCTTGCTGCTCCTGGATCCTCTTCAGCTTCTCCACTCTGTCCTCACTGCTCCCGGGTCCTCTCCTGCTACTCCACTCAGTCCTCGCTGCTCCCGGGTCCTCTCCTGCTTCTCCACTCTGTCCTTTCTGCTCCTGGGTCCCTCCTGCTGCTCCACTCTGTCCTCACTGCTCCTGGGTCCTCTCCTGCTTCTCCACTCTTTCCTTGCTGCTCCTGGATCCTCTCATACCGCGTTACTCTGTCCTCACTGCTCCCGGTTCCTCTCCTACTGCTCCACTCTGTCCCCGCTGCTCCTGGGTCCCTCCTGCTTCTCCAATCTGTCCTTGCTGCTCCTGGGTCCTCTCCTACCGCTGCACTCTGTCCTCAATGCTCCTGGCTCCTCTCCTGCTCCACTCTGTCCTCGCTGCTCCCGGGTCCTCTCCTGCTGCTCCACTCTGTCCCCACTGCTTCTGGGTCCTCTCCTGCCACTCTACCCTGTCCTCACTGCTCCTGGCTCCTCCCCTGCTACTCTCTGTCCTCACTGCTCCTGGCTACTCTCCTGCTGCTCCACTCTGTCCTTGCTGCTCCTGGCTCCTCTCCTGCTTCTCCACTCTGTCCTTGCTGCTCCTGGCTCCTCTCCTGCTGCTCCACTCTGTCCTTGCTGCTCCTGGCTCCTCTCCTGCTTCTCCACTCTGTCCTTGCTGCTCCTGGGTCCGCTCCTGCTGCTCCTGCTTCTCCATTCTGTCCTCACTACTTATGTGTCCTCTCCTGCTTCTCCACTCTGTCCTCACTGCTCCTGGGTCAGTGGTTCTCAACCTTTCTAATGCTGTGACCCCGCAATACAGTTCCTTATGTTGCGGTGACCCCAAACCATGTACAAGAATATAACTACTATAATTCTGCCCCCTATGTACAAGAATATAACTACTATAATACTGCCCCCTATGTACAAGACTATAACTACTATAATACTGCCCCCCATGTACAAGAATATAACTACTATAATACTGCCCCCCATGTACAAGAATATAACTACTATAATACCGCCCCCATGTACAAGAATATAACTACTATAATACTGCCCCATATGTACAAGAATATAACTACTATAATACTGCCCCCATGTACAAGAATATAACTACTATAATACTGCCCCCTTTTTACAAGAATATAACTAATATAATACTGGCCCCTATGTACAAGAATATAACTACTATAATACTGCCCCCTATGTACAGGGATATACCGGTAACTACTATAATACTGCTCCCTATGTACAAGAATATCACTACTATAATACTGCCCCCTATGTACAAGGATATAACTACTATAATACTGCTCCCTATGTACAAGAATATCAATACTATAATACTGCCCCATATGTACAGGAATCTAACTACTGTAATACTGCCCCCTATGTACAAGAATATAACTACTATAATACTGCCCCATATGTACAGGAATGTAACTACTGTAATACTGCCCCCTATGTACAAGAATATAACTACTATAATACTGGCCACTATGTACAAAAATATAACTGCCATAATACTGCCCTCAAGTTCTAGTTCCCCCTCCCTCCTACCAAGGGCCGGCTCCAAATTTTAGTAGGCCCCTGGGCGACAGAGCCTCAGGGGGCCGCTTTGAGTGAACTCACGTGAAAGTATTTAAAATTCAAAATCTCAAACAGTCTCCTGTTCCCCAAAATATTCCCTAGTTTATCATCCCAAACAGCCGTATCATGGTCAGGGCAGTTTTGAGGTCATTTAACCAACAGGACGAGCCTAAAAATTTGTGCCCCCTCCCCTCTGCCAAGTAATAAAACTGAAGCTTCAACTCAAAATACACCCCTGAGCTGCTGCGGAACCTCATAATACACCCCCTCAGCTGCTGCGGAACC
>CM033641.1:93723054-93744458 GCA_019512145.1 Engystomops pustulosus | reverse complement strand
TCTCCTGCCCCCACTTTTGGTCCCTCCTGCTGCCCCCAGTTCTAGACCCCCCCCCCCTCCCTCCTGGGACCCCCAGGTTGAGAACCGCTGTGCTATGGATTCTCCAGTATTTGTCTTCTCTGGGTTCTCCAATACAATAGTTATGTGTTCTGGATTCTTCACTATTATTGTCTGCTCAGAATGCAGCATTTTGTTGCTGAGGTGGTATTTATTGATGTACTGTGGATGCTGGTGCATCTAGGGTACTGGTTCCTTATGTGGCTCCTTAAAGTTCATCAGTATGATGATGTGGCCCTTGGACCAATAAATGCTGCTAACCCTTGCCTAAATCCTAAGATCAGTAATATAACAGACATGTAAAGGAAGTTTTATAATTTTTATAATTTATTATATGTTTGTGGAATCATTCCATTTTTATCACAACTGCGACAAAATTGTTACCGTCTCCAGAGAGCTAGTACAAAGTTTCCTATCTGCATGTTGTATGTTATAAAGTAGGAGAAAATGAGCAGAATGACATATAGTTTTGCTAGAATTACTCGTATAGAGGCAGTCTAATTTTGGCCTATACAAAGTGCAGAACTGGCAGCTGCATCAATTTGTTGCATTTCAAGGTGTCGTTTCACCATCAAACCTAAACATGTGGCCTCTACATTTCTAAGGAAAGGCAATCAATACCTGACAACCAAACAACATAGAACGCGTGTTCCTGTTTTTAATTACCATAACATAACCTACATTTTCCTATAAGGTTACATGTTCAGCTGGTAAGATGGAGTTTCTTAAATGGGGCCTCATTATGTTTGCTACAAATAAAGAATTAGGTTAAGTCTACATTACAGTGCAATACAAGTAGTGTTTTATTTACCATATATATTTATTTTGGTGATATTAACTAATTTATCATATGCAGGGATTATGATGGAAGCAAAATTAATTACATGTATGCCCAGTTTGTGGCAAATACAATGGAACCACTCAACATACCAGATGTGAGTAAGGACAAAAGATTTTCATGGACAGTAAGTATAATTACAAATGAAGATTAACTGAAGTAGTGTGACAGTACAATGAGTCAGAGGTATATGTAATATTTGACTACTTCTAGAACTGTGTATATAGTATGTTCTAGACAATTATGAACAAATTCAAATGACTTAATATTGTTTTGAAGTACATTGGTAGCATCTTAGGGATACTCTAAAAGAACCTCTATTCTTTATGTTAATGAACACCATGGTACAACTGGGATGTTGCCCTCGCCCCAATAGCATGGGCCCACAGGAGACCTGCACATGCATAGCACTGCCTGATTCCTTATATACTGTATACAGGCAAGTTTCCTCTGGGCCATGCGTCAGGAACATGTATGAACTTGTACAAGACAGGTTCTGTAGCTTTGTTCCAAAGTTGAATATGTATGTCAGTTGGAACTGGTATATTATGTAAGAGTAACATGAGGGAAATTATTTTATGTTCCTTGTGACAATTGGATTTTAAAAAATTTGGGTTGTCAATGGACTGCAGCTAAAACACAGTAATTTGCCAGCCTACAGAGAACTTCTAGAGGTCACAGTGGGCAGTTTGGTTGCGTGCCCTTAAGTTGGGCAATGCCTCTATATATTTACATATAGCAATCATATATCTTTTACTCATATGAGCAATGGCAAATGTTGTCTTTAAATGTTATAGCCTGAATTTTTTTTTACAGAATGAAAATGAAGAAAATAACACCAAACAAATTCAAAGTCTGCTCTGTACACCTATTAAGAACGGGAAGAAGAATAAAGTGATAGGTGCTTATTTATTCTTTTCAATCTTCTTGTTTAATCTGAAATATTTTTATTGAATTTTTTTCAGTTACAAAAAAATTCAGTTGGGTTATGTTGGTGTGATTGTAGTGGTCTTTGGTGGCCTTTTGCATCAGTGCCATCTTGGTAAAGATAACATAGCTCTACTAAACATATCTTCAAAAGAAATAAAAGTAACAGAGGTGATTGTGAGTTACGGAAACCATGTATTACGGTGCACTACATTGCTTATGTACCTCCCAAATTACAAACAGTCTAATTTGTTTTGCTGCACTTTTCTGGAACTCCGCTTCCAGTAATGGGAGTAACGGAAAAGGTATTGGACAGGAACTTTCCACTGCTCCCCCTACTCCCAAGCTGATAGACAAAAAAGTACCAATGTTTCGCCAACTTGGAAATATCCCTTTAAG
This sequence comes from Engystomops pustulosus, assembly GCA_019512145.1. Taxonomy (NCBI): domain Eukaryota; kingdom Metazoa; phylum Chordata; class Amphibia; order Anura; family Leptodactylidae; genus Engystomops; species Engystomops pustulosus. The sequence goes on along the minus strand of CM033641.1, from coordinate 93,742,237 downwards.
TCTACAAAGCAGAGAGTGATGTAAACCTCTGGCATTAAAGGAAATCAAGAAGTATGAAAAAGTAAAAAAAAACACTGATAATACTTACTTAGGCTGCTCTACATCTTGATCCTGGTGCTTGTCTTCGCTAGTCTTGACACGTCGGGAACACTTAGAAAAGAGAATTATAAAATGCAGCCCAGAGCACGGGACGAGATCGGGACGGTTTGGTGCTCTGGGCTGCTAATTATGGATGCCTCCAGCATGACTTTATCTCCCTCACCACCATGGGAGAGGGAGGCATCTATCAAGCGGGAAGCATGAATAATGCCTCTCGTGTGTCGTCTCCTTTTTCTCCCTGCGCTCTGGGCTGCTTTTTATAAGTGTCTTTTCTAGGTGATCCTGGCGTGTCGAGACTATTGAAGACAAGTGTCGTATCAAGATGAAGAGGAGCGTAGGTTAGTTTTTTCAGTGATTTTTTTTACTTTTTCAAACTGGTTGATTTTCTTTAAATTGCTGGGAGATGAAACAGAAAAACAGGAGCAGTAATGTGAACCCCATATTGAGAGTAAGAAAACCTCAGGGTATTCCCATAATTACATTGATGATTCAGTGGATCACATCGCAAAATGTATGAAATGGTCACTAACTTTTCAACAAGTTTAGAATTAATCAACAAAAGTGAATACAATAAAAACTTTATAGCATCTTATCAGAGAAAAGTGCTGTGTCTTCTTTTCCTTGGCATCTTGTAAGATAGTCAAACACTCACTGTGGTTTCAGATTGTATAGAAGCTCTATGCAGAGTAAAGAGGGAGATCCTGCAGAGAGGGGAACTGCAAGAAAATATACATTATATGTCAAGTACATACACTGTTCTACTGTTGTATTCAAATATTGTTGAAATGTAAAGTACACTTTAAAATCTGTAAATTGTATTCTCACACTCCTCCCTCCACATAACTGATGTCACCGGCTGATACCTTGTCTTATCATTCTTTCTGCAGTGATCCAGCATATGCTGTTCCTTCTGTTTTTCTGTGTTGTTAACAATGGCTCCACTTGTGAACAGGGAACATGTGCAATATGTTTCTCTATGGCATATCTTACCAACGCTGCTCATTTTCATTGGTAGAAAAAGTCTGTCTTGCTTTCTAGTACATTATTTGGATAACACTGGTACAACAACTGGTCAACCATTACAAGCTCCAACTCAGCAAATGATCTCATGCTGAAAAAGTCTGGATGTCTGGATCGCAGCTGACTTTTCTGCTGTGCTTCCTTATGCCTGGGATGCTTCACGCATCCCAGCCCACTTCATACTTCAGCCCATCCTAAATCATGACTATGAGTTTTTTTGCTTACCTCTGACTTCTGGATATTTGGCAAATGTCACAGCACAACTAACCGTGCCATGTAAATTAACAAATCCACATTAATTCTTATTTATGTGGATAACTGACAAACCATAGTTTCATTTCTTTACAAAGCAGCATTCTTGTATGTATTAATGTCCCTAGTGATGTATTTATCATAGGAGTCTGCCAACTTGTAAACAAGGTGGACGAAAACTCTGGCAAAATCAAGGCCTTCAACAGAAACGATGAGCAATTTCTGGAAGCCTTTGCAATTTTCTGTGGCTTGGGGATCCAGAACACCCAGATGTATGAAGTTGTGGAGAGAGCCATGGCCAAACAGATGGTGACATTAGAGGTGAGTCCACAATAAAAGGATTGTTTCTTGGCAGCGCACCGCTGTTCCAACATCTTGTTCAAGCATTAAATAATTATTGTCAAACACAAGCTTGCAAACACCCTCCTCAAGGATTTACACTTCTCTTGCTCCGCTCAATAGAAAGTTGGCTTTAATAAATATTCCAGACACCCATCTGTTGTTTGTGACAGAAGCTACATCCTCTGATGCCTGATATTAAACTTGTAGGGCAGCTTTATCTAATTAAACAGTAGAGGTCCTATAAACAAAACTATGCAAAATATTCTGTTTTCTCTGCTTACATATAAGTTCACATGCTATGTGTCTGTGATACAACAAGGGAAATCATATAAATCATTCTCAAAGTTACTGTGTTCTTTCCTGGACTTACCAGCTACATTCGACATACAAAGCTATTTCTGACTTTTATACCAAAGGACTTGCTATATCTGTATAAAAGTTTTTCTTTCTTTAAACTTAATTTTGTTGTCTTATTTTAGAAATTACATTTTGAAGCTTCAGAACTAAATTAACAGTTTTCCAAAAAGTTTAACAATTTTTGCAACCTAAATAAAATAACACATCTACATAATAGAAGTGCAGTATACATTTTTAACCACATAAAGATCAGTGATCAAAGATGAAGAATAGTGATGTGCAGGTTTTTTAGAATTCACATTTGTTGAATTATCCTGACTTCAGGAAAAAAAGTATTATGGGTTAGAGGGCTGCAAAATGGGGGTACTAACAGTGAAGTTCTCTTACTGTGGTTAAAATCCAGTTACTGCAGTATTTGATGTTTTTCGATTTTGAAACTTGGACTGAACTGGACTCTAATCATTTAATCAGACCCGGCACAACTCATCACATCATGTGAGATCCATATCTGGTTTATGTTACAGCCTTCCCTCCCTACCTGCTCTAAAAAGGACAATTGTGAAATTATTAAAGCTCTGTTGTTTCCCTCTCTCTTTCACTGTCCCTCCAGCTACAGCTTCTTTCTAGCTCTGCCTCCTGGCTGTAATGGTGCTCGTAAATGTGACCCTGCTCTTTTACAGCAGGGTCACATGTACCCCCGGCCAATCACAGCCAAGCTGCATGGGCATGGCTGTGGTTGCTGAGGGAGAGAAAGCTGTTGGCTGCTTTTTCACTGTTAAGATCTGCTCATCCCTAATGAAGAACTAAATATCTGGCTCGTAACACCCCAAGAGTGATGCTCACCCCTTTTCATCGCAAAGTAGTAACGGGATATCCAGACTACTGTGAGATGCATCTGAATTCCTCCAAAGCATCCGGATACAAAGCAAAAAAGAAGTTGCATGTGTGTTGGTATGGGTTTTCGAAGACTGTGTATAAAGTATTTTCCTATGTCTCCATAGTGCATTGGAGGTGTGGCTAAAAAGGCTCTCTCCTACAAATATTTTGGTCCACCTACCTGCTTACCATGGACTGCGTGAAATTGCTTCACATTTGATTGATGACCTCTTCTTTCAAACAACACTGGGCTCTTCCATTTGCATCACAACATCCCTCTATAGAAATAAAAAATTGAATACATTTTAAATGCAGTAAAAGCCTGCAAAGTGGCCCTATGGAACTGAACCCTCCCAATCCATCTTAACCCCATAAAGAAAAAAGACGTTACTGTACATCTTGTTGCTTAGGGAGAAGTATGAAGCAGGCTCACGGGCTGAGCCCTCTTCATACTCACCAAGTGTTTGCTTCACAATGGAGCAAATACCTGTCGCCTACACCCACGACCGGTGCTAGCACCGATCGCGGGTGTTAACCCTTTTATCACTGCCGACAAAGCTGCTGGGAACATTAATTAGCCAGTGGCAGGTGGGCGCCGTTATCTTGGCTCGGATCCTCGCTCACCATGACGCCATCATGTTTTAGGCTACCTACTACAATGTGCGATTTGCACATTGTAATAGATGGTGTGCAAAATCCCCATATACTGCCATACTGTAGGAACATATGGGCCACGGCGCTGTAATACAGGAAAAGATCGGACATGTCCTATCTTTTCCCGGGCTACGGAGCAGTACAGTGCAGCACATGTGCAGCACCGTACCATGCCGTTAGCCCATAGAAGTGTATGGGGGACGTATATCGGCCGTATATACACGTCCCCCATACATGTGTGTGAATGCAGCCTAAAACCTATACAAATTTGTTATCTCCATGATCGTACTGATCCAAAGAATGAAGTAGACATGTAATTTGAGGCGCACAGTGAAAACTGTAAAAAACCCAAACCCACAAGAAAATGGAGCAATACACGGCATGGAATAATAAATACCATCACTATGAAGTACAATGTATTACACAGAAAACAAGCCCTTACACAGCTCTTGAAATGGAAAAATAAAAGAGTTTAGATTTTTGTATTCACGGCGCGCGCTGGGTCACGGTGCATGGAGAGGGCTCACGGGCTGAGCCCGCTCCATAGCCGATAAGTCTTTGCTGCATATTGCACCGATCACGGATGTTATCCCGGCGATCGACTCCGGCAAAGCTGCCGGCAGCTTCAAATAGATGGCAGCGCATGGGCACCGCCATCTTGCCGAGGCACTTATTTGCCTTTTTGAAAAATATTAAAATAATCTATAAAAAGTGATCAAAAGGTTGTACAGTCCTAAAATGATATAATTGAGAACATAATCAAAAGTCGCAAAAAAAATGGCACCACCCACAGCTGCGTACAATGAAGTATGAAAAAGTTATTAGCACCAGAAGACGGCAAAATAAAAAAAAAAATTTTGTACGGGAGGTTTTAATTTTTGTAAATGTATGAAAACATTATAAAACCTATACAAATTTGGTACCCCAACAATCGTATCGACCCAAAGAATAAATCAGACATGTCATTTAGGGCAAACAGTGAAAGCCGTAAAATCCAAGTCCTCAAGAAAACAGCGCAAATGCATTTTTCCACCATTTTCTCTGCATTTGAAATTTTTTTTCCCACTTCCCGGTACATGGCATGGAATATTCAATATCATCAATATGAAGTGCAATTTGTTATGAAGAAAACAAGCCCTCACAGACCTTTACGTGTAAAAATAAAAATGTTATAGATTTTTGAAGGTGGGGGAGTGAAAAAACAATGAAGGACCTGGTCCTTAATCGGTTAAATTGTATTGTAAATATATTTATCTCTCTGCCTTCTTTTTTCTGGCACCCCCTCGCTCTCTACTTCTATTCCTTCTAATACAGTCTTTAAAAAGGCACTGGATCAATGGTGGGGTCCATGTGTGTACCTACCATAAAGCCCTGTATTCTCTGTTTACAGGCTTAGCTTTGGCGATGACTGGTCGCCTTCTGTATTTCAAAATTAAAAACCTATAAATGCAAACAAAGGGTTAACGAGTTAGAAACTCCAACATGTTGCACTGTTAAATCTCCTTTGATCAGAGTTGTTTTAAAAGGATTACTCAAGCTACTCAATACATTCTATTGAACGTGGGTGTCAAGTAACAATAATAATAATACATCTTTTCTTGTATAGCGCTAACATATTATGCAGCGCTATACAGATCATGGGTACATATACAGATATAAAAATAAGACAATTTCCTGCAATAATATGGTAAGATGGTACACTAGGAATGAGGATCCTGTTTGCAAGAGCTTTCAATTGGCCCATTTACTTCTTAAGATGTTTTCCATTTTAAGGTGGTCAGGTTAGAATGAGCATGAGCAGACCTTTTCCTTATAAAGACAGTACATTAAGAAATTCAAGGGTAGTGATTCTCAGAAGTGATTGGTCTTTTCAGATGCAGTGATAGCCTCTTCCTTTCATCCGAAATTTTACTTGACTGATTTGTATTGCAGATTCTCTCATATCATGCATCTGCTGCCGAAGAGGAAACCATGGAGCTGCAGGTAACAGCGGTAAAAACAATTTTATTTCTCTCACTGAAAAGTAATATTTTTTGTATTTTCATGTCAAAGTACAGTGCTTGCATGCTGATGGGAAAAACGTAAGGAAATATGGGCAATTTCAGAAGTGCAGTGCGAGTGGGTGAGGCTTTTAACATTCGTCTGAGCATTGAATGGTTATATATGTTGTAATGATGATGGTTTTATGATAATTGCAAACAGCAGAACAAATATTTCTTCAAATCTCCACTCTACTTTGTTTTCATTTTTAAATGTATTGAAACTGTCTAAAACCCTTGCCCTAAATGTTGCTCTACAAGGAGCAGTCAAAACACACATTTTTAGCATACTGTATAACTTCTCTTTCTGCAGAGATTAAATAGGAACTGTAACTTCTCCTGACATGTCTAGTTTAGTATCATAAATAGGTATGAGCAGGCGTAAACCGCTATGTTCGAGTCCAGTGATTTCCATTGCCCTTTATATGAGCTGACTGTCCGAATCATAAATAAGCAGGTCCTATTCCTGCCTGAGTTTGCTGTTCATGCAGTATTTTCTACTACACACATGCCCCAAACAACAGGTCCATTGCACATGTTTGTAGGATGAGTGTGTGCAAATACTTGATTCCAGTTCCTAACCCCAAGTGACAGTATATTCATGATGCTCGAGTTATGATTGGTAACATATCCTCTTTAACAGTTGTTGTGAGTACCATACAGTAGGGTTATATTGATTTATTAGAACTAACAATTTTTGACATTTTTGATCTCTTTTTTTCTCATGTTAAAAAATGTTAAAAAAAAAAAATAAAGCAAACGTAAATCTTGTATTATGTCTGTCAATGTAATATTGCATCATATAGATCTACATTTAAAGAAAAAAATCATATTACACACTTTATATGGTGGTTTCTGGTAGACAGTTCCTGAATTGGAATTGCACAAGAATTTACACAGCTAACTCCTAGCAAGTCTTTGACAGCCGTAAGGAAATATGTGCTGTCTGTCTGAGCTACAAGTTAGCTGAGACCCCTGTCAAAGTACCAAGAATAGATCTTATTCCAAACAAACTCCAAATACTTTCCCTTTCCTTTAATTATTTAGCTTAGGAAAAAATGAAAATGAAAAAGCGACATGGGGCACCAGGAGGGGTTAGAAATTGGAAAGTAAACTCATCTGTATATGAAAGTTAAGATTAAAAGCAGACTTCACTGCATGATATCGTGTAGAAGTCCATTGCTAATAATAATGGAACAAATCCAACCGTTCATTCTTTCAGCTTTCTTATTATTAGAGAAAGGAGATGGTCTGCCATGTGAAATACAGCCTTTTGTTCACTGTCAGGATGCCTCCATAGACAGTAGATGTTTACAATAGATATGGGATCTGGCTACTAACATCTAATTGTAATGATCACCGGTTTGTGGACTCACTGTGCTATCCAACTAGTTTGGCTTTGGAACACCCACCAAGGGCCTTAACCCAGAACCCCCTGGGTTTTAATCCTTTTAACTCTATACAGGCAGTCCCCAACTAAAGGACACCCAAGTTACAGACGGCTGCTAGTTACAGACGGACCTTTCTGCCTACTGTGACCTCTGGTGAAGCTCTCTGGATGCTGATAATTTGCTGAACTTTAGCCCCAGACTGCAATGATCAACTGTATGGTGTCTGTAATGAAGCTTTATGGTCAATCTTTGTTCCTATGGCAGCCCAAAATTTTGAAAATCCAACTGTAACAGGGACAAAATTTTTTTTTTGTCTGCATTTACCCCTTCAAAATATACCTGCTGTGACTTGCATACAAATTCCTTATAAAGGGTATCTATCAGTCAAATTAACCCTCTACATGCCTGTAAACAAAAACAATCAGGTCCTAAAGCTGTATTCAAATGAGATGAGTCCAATGAACCTTTTCAAATTCAGCAGTACGGTATATCTGATGTCTGTGTCTCTCACAGGCAGCAAATAAAGCACAAACACTAGCATTGCTTTACGATACATTACCCACAGACCTGAGGACAGGGGAGGGGTAACATCACTTTCTCTCTCCATATGCCCGGACTCCATCATTTGCATAAATAAGAATAGATGATTTTGTGATGATTAATGTATTGATCAACTAGATAAAGGCTGGGATGGAATCCTTGTGAGCTGCTTTTAACAGGCAGTGGTGACAGAAATATTGACAAAGACCTGATGACTGGTGTCCTTTAAGAACAAGCATAAAGAAACAAAAGAATCTTGTACATAACCTGGGGATTGCCTGTACAAGGAGAGATCATAAGGCTGCTACCTTCTGTCGGGTCTCAGTGTGGAAGGGAGCCCATGCACACCCGCTAGGACCCAAGAGCCACTGGCTGGCAACAGAAGCATGGTGGATGCCCATGACCATCACCGTTACACTAATGTTGCTGGCCAACTTGTTTATTTTTGCCTTTGACATAGTAGTCTAGGGTGGAAATTATTAATACCGGTATTAGTTAGCAGTTTTCATTCTATAAGAATAAATTAAAGTAGCGATGATACATGGTGCAAAATAAGGATAAAATCATGGTAATTGTTTAATTGTAGTGTAGTGGGGACCTATGACCCCTAATATAGTACTCGCCTATGAGATTTGTGATGTACCTCTAGCTAATTGATGTTTCTTGTCTTTCCTAGGGATCTGTTGTGCCATCTGCACAATCGCTTAAATTGACAGACTTCTACTTCAGCGACTTTGAGCTTACTGACATGGAAACCACACTAGCTACAAGTCGAATGTTTACAGACCTCAACCTTGTGCAGACCTTCCAAATGAAGTATGAGGTATGGCATTAATGAAAACTATCCTCACCAGACCTATTTGATACTTAATTGCAGCTGCCTGTTTGTTTTGGACACTTTACTTGGTAATGTTCATACTAAATAATATTTTGTTCCAATGTCTTATGCCATCCTCCCAGTATTTAATGGGATACCAAAGAGAATTCCAGCATCAGGACATCTGGAGCCAATTTACTGGTCTCCAGCTTCATGGGCTCTGAAGCTTGATTTATCAAGTGTCAGAAAGTCAGAGTATTTCTAGTTGCCCATGGCAACCAATCATAGCTCAGCTTTCATATTACCAGTTACCAGTTAAAGGGGAGATGTGATTGGTTGCCATGGGCAACTAGAAATATTCTGACTGTCAGACACTTGATAAATGTGTATTGTGACAGTATGTGGTATCATGTGCATACAATGTATTTCATTTGACTTTGCCAAGGCTAAGAAACCCAAAGCTGGTGCATTGATTTATTACAAGCTATCTGTGTTCTAAATTTTTTATATATTTAAATAGAGTATGTATTGTCCTTTACCACATTCTGGACAAAATTGTATTATTGCTCTTCTATGATCCATATCAACAAATACCCCCCAGAAACCTCATACAGTGTGTAACTTTAAGAAGTCCTTTTAAATGTCCTTATATATGTTTCACTGATGGCTCTATCCATGGGATTAGAGCCACCAATCTTCTAAATAAAACTTCCTAACTGATGCTGACACTGGTAACCTGGCCGCCCTCAGGAGTGAGGAAGTTGAAAGAGAAGTTGTCTGTGTGAGACTCCCATGTATTTCAGTGTGAATAAGGGTGTTGAGGGTGACACTGGCTATGTGTGATGCTGAAGAGAAATCAGCACCCTTATTCAACCCCTCCTTGCGGAATTCTCTTCAACAGGTCACACAAAACACAGCCAGCGCCTCTCTCTACTCCCTCATCCATGAGGTGAGCAGGGTAGCAGTGTCACTGACAGTTAGGAGGCTTGGTAGCTTGCCTGCATGCTGGAGTTCCCTGTCTCCATGACTGGATCTTTAGTAACACATGACATCTATTTTCAGAAGCATTAATAGAACCAACACTGGATCATATACAGTATAAAGTACTCTAAAAGTTATTGTGTGTGGTTTTTGGAGTGGACGCTGGTGAAAGGTTCCTTTTAAAGGTGCTCCACTGTTACCAAGATTTCCCAACAAATTGCTTTGAGTACACCATCTAATAAAATTGACAAATACATTTTATCCCATTTGAGAGTAAATTTGATTTATCTCTCTGCAAAGCAGCTGCCAAGGGCAAGGCCATGCCTGCTGGTACACCCACTTTCTTCTTTCTGATCCACCTAGCAGTGCTAATTTACTATTCCTGTCAAAATAATTGAAAGAAAAAACAACTTCAACGTTATTCAAGACCACAACCCTGAACGTTAAAAAGAGGAATTTCCTCTACACAGGTAATATACAGGACATCTGTATATGTTATAGAGTGAAATGTTGCTTTTTGTGTGGTCATTGTTAGCTGGAAGACTTCCTTTAAGAGATTCCCTAATGAATTATTACATTGTAAACCTTGTTGTCACTTAAAGAGGTATTCCTAATTCAGGTATTTATGACAAAACCCCAGCCTCTACCTATCTCAGAAATTGAACCGGCTGACCACCTTCCCCCAGCCAGGAAGAATGGAAAGTTTTACACTCTCAGTTCAACCCGGCTGAGGGAAGGGGGTCAGAAGACCCCTTCTCCCAGAGGAGGAACCCATTTCTATCACATATTTTATGACATATGTGGTAGATATTTAATAAGTACCTGACTAAGGAATTCCCCTTTGAGTTTCAGGCATCACATTTTCCCTTATGTTTCTTTATAATGTTGTAATCATAGACTCATCACAATGACTTTAATTACAGACATTATGCAGATGGATTTTAAGTGTAAAGAAAAACTATAGGAAGAATGTAGCCTATCACAACTGGAGACATGCCTTCAACACAGCACAATGCATGTTTGCAGCCCTAAAAACTGGCAAAATTCAGGTATGGGAAACATTTTACATTTGTGTGACCTTCCATTCAGTTCTGTTCAACAGTCTGGGTCAATGATCAAAGCTTTGCGTTAAGAGCCACTTATCTGTAGACCATCTCTTAGGCTTATGCTTCAATATTCACCTTCATTTAAACAGCTCATCATAACAATAATAGTATCTATATAATAATATAATGATGTGATGAAAATATATTCCTTCTGAAATTCTTGCAATAAGCCACAGGAAGACCCAGAAAATCTTTCAGCAGTTTGTAGATGCAGAAAATCTGTAGCATATAGGCACCATGTGGTCTTGGCTTTAACAGATTTTCTTCTTCTACTAGTTGATGGAATTCTGAGTAGTTGTATTTGAGTATACACCCAGGTGCTTCATATAGTTCTGTGGTAGATCTGCAAACAGTTTAACATGCGCACTGTTTGTGTGATTCCCATGGTGTTGTGGACGTCCTTGCATGAGGAATGGCAGATCTTAGCACCTACCTAACATGTATCATCAATGGATACTTTATTTTCAAACCTGGAAAATGAAATGTTTTTATTATTATTTCAGTTTACAACCTAAACCACAACAGAAGCTGAGCAGACTAGTAACTGAAAGAAGATGTTTTTCTATTGTTTTCTCTAGAGTCCCATAATTGTAGCTGTCAGTGTGTTTCCATTAAACTATCTTAACAGTAGCTATAATGGAAAGTATTGCCTTTATACACCATTTAATATGTATTTCTTTCTATAGAATAAGCTCAGTGATATAGAGATTTTATCCTTGATGATTGCTACATTAAGCCATGATTTGGATCACAGAGGGGTTAACAACTCTTTCATACAGAGGTAAGAAATAATAAGATTGTTCATTATTATGTTTGTTTTAAAGCCAATTCACCTTTGTGAATTCAGCTACTGCAGTCACAAGACTGGATCAGACACGTTTTTATCCATTTTGCTTTGTTAAAGGGGTTAGCCACTTTTTGGTGTGTAAGTGTCAGGGGCAATTTACCAATATACATCTATTAAATGTTGTGCACCACTTTCTAGATATGTAAATGGAATTCCCCTGGCTTTTACCTGATCAGTCAGACATTCCTGGCCATAAAATGGCTGCAGATGAAAGGTCATGTGACCTCTATCTGTCCATGAACATTCTGGCAGGGCGATTTTTTTTTTTTTTTTAATTACTGCTCTATTGCAAAATATCAAATTACAACCATTAAGCAATACCAAAAGTACATTAAACAAACTTTTAAGATGTATTTATTTTCTCACCCCTAATATGTACTGGGTGGGCGATTTTAAATGAGTTGCGAAAATTGGCGCAATCTGACTCCACTACAGGGGAAATTGGAGTTACGTCTCAGGGCTGACTAAAAAAATGCATCAGTTTGGTGTTATAACTATCAAGTTAAATCTCTTCTTTTTACATTACCCTATCATATAGATTGTCTCTGGGTGTCAAAGTAGAGCAGATTGTACAATTTTATACAAGAGTATTAAAAGATATATAGACAATTACAGGCGGTCCCCTACTTAAGAACACTCGACTTACATATGACCCCTTGTTACAAACGGACCTCTGGATATTGGTAATTTATTGTACTTTAGTCCTAGGCTACAATGATCAGCTGTAACAGTTATCACAGGTGTCTGTAATGAAGCTTTATTGTTAATCCTGATTCTTATTACATCCCAACATTTTTAAAATCCAATTGTCACAGAGATTAAAAAAGGTTCTGGCTGGGTTTACAATGATAAAATATACAGTTCCGACTTACATACAAATTCAACTTAAGAACAAACCTACAGACCCTATCTTGTATGTAACTCGGGGACTGCCTGTACTAGTCATTTGTGTGCATGTAGCCTTACTTTAAAGGGAACCTGTCACCAGGAGATCCATTTTTAGCACTCCCCCAGTCCCCACAGAGCATAGTACATACACTGCCATAGAGTTTTTGTATAAAAAATTGGTTTTACAGAAAAAAAGATATGTTATATTGTACCTATCATTAGCATGGGTTGTGTGACTAGGCAGTTGCCAAAAGGGAGGGTCTGGAAAGGAGCAGTTCCCCCCCACCCTTGGGAAACATGTGACCTTTTCAAATATATGAATAACTCCCCACACTCTGGATTGGCTGTAGAGGAGCAGGGGGCGTCGGTAAGCCCAGTGATTGGTGTTTTCATACATTTGAAAAGGTCACATGGAGGAGCTGTTCCCCAAGGGTGGGGGGGACTCCTCCTTTCCAGACCCTCCCTTTTGGCAACTGCCTAGTCACACAGCAGATGCTAATGGTACAATATAACATCTTTTTTTTCTGTAAAACCAATTTTTTATACAAAAAACACTTTGGCAGTGTATGTACTATGCTCTGTGGGGACTGAGGGAGTGCTAAAAATGGGTCTCATGGTGACAGGTTCCCTTTAACACACTTTTGATAACTTTGCCCCACAATGTGTACATTAAAATCTATGAAGCAAAATAATTACAAACCATAAAATTGCCTTTGAGTCAAGTTATAGCTATTGTGGTTTGGAATTGAGCTTGTGGGCTTCCCCAGACACCTGTTACGTACATGATACTGTACAGTGTATTACAGGCAAACCTTTGTAATTTTTTATATAACATGTGTTATTGGCAGATGGAAAGTAAAGCTGTGAGGAATTTGGCAAAAATGTAATTTATTTTTTTAAATAAAATCCTAACTACATGTGATTGGAAAGTTTTATTATTGTTAAACATTACACTGTAGTTACAGAAAGATCAAATATTTCTATTTAATAATTGAATTTGTCTAAATATGGGCTGGGTTGTAACAGCGGAAGCTGGAACTTGAAATATAACTTGAACTTGAAGATAAAATTCTTCTTAATTGGGGATAAAATTCTTCTTAATTGGGGATTAAAACTAGAGATGAGCGAACATACTCGTCCGAGCTTGATGCTCGTTCGAGCATTAGCGTACTCGAAACTGCTTGTTTCATCGGACGAATACTTCGCCCGCTCGAGAAAATGGCATCTCCCGCCGTTTTGCTTTTTGGCGGCCAGAAACAGAGCCAATCACAAGCCAGGAGACTCTGCACTCCACCCAGCATGACGTGGTACCCTTACACGTCGATAGCAGTGGTTGGCTGGCCAGATCAGGTGACCCTGGGATAGACTAGCCGCTGGCCGCGCTGCTCGGATCATTCTGTCTCTGGATGCCGCTAGGGAGAGAGCTGCTGCTGGTCAGGGAAAGCGTTAGGGTGTTCTATTAGCTTACTGTTAGGCAGGAGTGATTCTCAAAGAACCCAACAGCCCTTCTTAGGGCTACAATAACGTTCTACTTTTTTTATTTTAATTTGCATCTTTTACCATTTTGTGAGGAATTAGCAGGGGGACTTGCTACCGTTGTGTTTAGCTCTTAGTGGCACACATATCCATAGCAAAGACCGAAGTGGGAAAATTCAGTAGGGGTTGGATTTCTATTAGGCAATAACTCAGTGTCATCCGGTTGCTGCTGAGCAATTTTCCGATGCCCAGGTTTTCCACCAGTCACAGTCTGTGGGTGATGATGACCTTCTTGACGTAGTGGAAGAAGTGTGTAAAGAGGTGTCCGACGATGAGGAGACACGGTTGTCAGACAGTGGTGAAGTTGTTGTCAGGGCAGGAAGTCCGAGGGGGGAGCAGACTGAGGGATCGGAGGATGATGAGGTGACAGACCCATCCATCCTTTTCTGAGGTTCCCAGGTGTTTGGCCAAGCTTCCCTGTGCAGAGCCTTGGTCCCCTTGAAAAATGCTCGAGTCTCCCATTGACTTCAATGGGGCTCGTTATTCGAGACGAGCACTCGAGCATCGGGAAAAGTTCGTCTCGAATAACGAGTACCCGAGCATTTTAGTGCTCGCTCATCTCTAATTAAAACCCATCAGCCGCAAAGTAGCTAGTAATACCAGCAGAGCCTTAATCATGACCAGTGGAAGCTGAAAGTGACATCTGGACGAAGCTTTACTGTTGTCTCTCCTCTCTGCCTCCAGTGTTATTCCACCATTAGTAATCAGAAAGACAATATGTGACCCTTTTATAACAGCGGTTTTATTTTAGTGTCAAAAGTGTAAAAATGGCAGTGAAATTCTGGTTGTTGGCTTGTGGGAGTGCAGTAAGAACATTGGGGGACATTTACTTACAGTGTCGGTGTCTGCATTGGCTTTGTTACCGACCTGCTCTCGGTAAGAAGACACACATTTAATATTGTGTAGCTGTGCAGAGACATTTCTGGCGCCGAGACTATTTTCTGTCCCTGGGACAAAATCTGTCCCGAGCACCAGAAATGTGTCCAACAGTCCCTGCTAGACCAGTTTTCTTTTGGTCTACTTTCCGTCAGTTTACACCGCCCAAAAAGGGCTGCGACACATAGTAATTGTGTCTGAGTTTCCACTCCGCCAAAGCCACGCCCCTTTTCGGAGAAGAGTCGGAGCAGACGGAAAAAGGCATTTTTTCTGTCCCCGACAGCTAATAAATAGGTCGGAGAGCAGAACATGTGGTGAGAGCGCCACAAAACTGGCGGAAACGCCATAGTAAATGTCCCCCATTGACTTATTTATCCTCTGTTGAGCACAATTACAACCACACCTTAAGTAGTTAACACTTCACTCCCCACTAGCTTTGGTTAAAACCAATAGAATTATGAAATTTTACATCATAGAATTTTGGAATGTTGGAACTTGTTCAGCCACTTGTATCATTAGTCTGGAATTGTGCATCTGCCTTTTTTTCCTGCTTTTCTGCTAGTAAAATGTATCTTAGTGTTTGATACATCTGCCATTTGTTGAGCTCATTTAGTGAATTTGCAGCTTTTATTTAAAAAATAAGGTGCAATTAGCTCTAATCAATTTCCTACATCTGGTGGGCACTGAAGAAATTTTGCACACAAGTTGTATTAGGAGCAAAATAAGGAGCAAATTCACCACTGTGCCCAAAAAAGCATCCAAAAAGTTGATACATCTGCCTCAATATTGTGTATTTAACTTGGTGGTTTTTTTGTATTGCTGTGCCTCTTTTAATGCAGTGGGTTTTTTGCTAAAATTTAATTTACTATGGGATTGTACCAAGACACTTGCAACCAATTGTACAAAAATTCCAGTCACATCCCGGACTAGTAGAAAAGTCGCAAAATCATTGCAACCCCTAGGACCTCATATTTAAGACTTATCAATAAGGCAAACTCTAGGACCTCATATTTAAGACTTATCAATAAGGCAAACTCGCTATGATAAATCTTAGAGGAAGAATAGCTAAAGATAAAAAAGACACACTATTCATGACTAACAGTCATCCTGTGGAATGCTTTGCAGCAGCCACCTTCTGTACATCCTGCTATTGATATTCTGGAAAGGACATACAACCCCCCAATTGTAGAGGAGAGTTGAGCTATGACTATCCTAAAGCTTGTAAATTTACTGTATGACATATATTTAATATTTTTATTTTATATATAGTTATTCTAATGTTTTGCTGGTTGATAAGATTAATACTTACATTTTAGTTATTCTAATGTTTTGCTGGTTGATAAGATTAATACTTACATTTTAGTATACATGCAGTAATTTTTTTTTCCAGGAGTGAGCATCCACTAGCCCAACTGTATGGTCATTCCATAATGGAGAATCACCACTTTGACCAGTGTCTCATGATTCTAAACAGCCAGGTTAGTGTCTCAAATTATGTAGATTTTGGACTATGCAGTTAAATAAAGAGTGATTTCTTGTATATACCTTTGCCTGAAAAGTTCACATCAGTATTTAGTTGTTTCCATTATTCTGCTCTGTCTCACCCATCCTATAGAATAGTGGGGGCTAACCTATGGGATGGATGCCATTGTTGTCACTCACCCCACCACAGACAGGTTGAGTGACCCAAGGCATTCTTCTACAGTCCTGTGTAGCCCAGGATCTACTGCATTCAGTTCTATTTTAAAGACAAACTTCCTGGGGCTGCAGGAGGACAAAGGAGGTGTGGACAGGGCTGGATTATCATTGGAGCTCTTCCTGTTCAAGGGGAACCTGGAGGGAAACTACAATGATAATCCAAATTTTTCCTCCTTCTTTCAATTGTATTTATGTCCTCATGACAGAGGTTGTGATAATGTATATCCAAAGGGAGATATGAACCTGGGAACGGGGGCTCCAAGCAAGGTGGGAGCACCCCGAAAGACAGAATAGTCACAGAAGAAAGGAACAAACAAGCGCAAACCTCGTGTGATATTGTTAGGTAAGTGGTGCACTAGGCGTATAGGTGCCAAACCTCACCTGGACTACGATGCAAATAGGCCTTTAGTTTTTTATCACTGGAGTACAGCTGCCCATCCTCAATAGCCACATACAACCATGGACCAGGATCCCTGAGACGCATGGAACAGTGCTTGCAGGGCCGGCGCTATGGGTAGGCAAAGGTGGCAATTGCCCAGGGCCCCCTTAAAGGTGAGAATACTCTTCTTTCAAATGAATCTGAAGTTTCGTTTCTAGTGCATGGCTCCAGAGAATTCAGGTTTTAAAGTGAGAATACAGGTGCCATTTTTATATATTAAAAATCACTCCCCGAACGGTCATTTCAGTTATTATCCCGTTTTCCTAAAATTACAAACAAAAATTTGAATTATTTGAGAAAGAGGGACTCTCCTTCTTTCATAGGAAAAAAGAAGTAAGGTTCTATGTGTCACAGAGCACAGAGCATACCGCCCCTGAAAATAACCCCCTCCCCCAATCCGAATTCTTCATCAGGCTGCGGAGAATGTACTGCACAACAGGAGCTTCTGCAAAACCTCCAGATAATGGACAATTCACTTTAATAATGTTACTATATTTTGAGAAGTAATATAAAATAACTATTCTGTTTTTAAAATTAACCTTCTCTACAGAAACGCATCTAAGAACATTTGGGACACATGTATCAATCGTTTTTTTCTGTTTTTTTGTGCTTTTCAATTCAGGCCACCGTTTTTCATGCGCCATATTTGACGACTAAACGCCAAATAGCTCGCAGCACAACTAAATAACCACGCTATCCCTCATTTATCCTGCAATCCAGATTTTTGCTGCCGCCTTAGTGATATTCTACTTGCTACTTTTCATTAGGCGCAAAAACACTACTACTCCACTCCAAGGCCGGAAGGTGTGTTAACTGAGAGAAAGCACTGAGCCCCTTTGCAGAACAGCTCATTTCTAGCAGCAAAGCTCAGCCAGACACTGCAGACACTAGAACAGATCATACAGACATTACATACACTACAGACACTAGAACAGATCATACAGACATGAGATACTCTGCAGACAGGAGCTGCAGACTCTATTTACAGTTCATCACCTTCTATTTACAACACATTCTGCAGAATCCTGAGCTAAAAGCAAGAGTGCTGAGAACGTTGCAGATACTACAGACAAGTGTCCCCCATGTAATTCTTCACAGTATCACCAATGTGTCTGAGGGGGATACTGTGCAGAATTACAGGGGTGCAGCAGAAGATCAGCACTGGGGGATCCCCTCCAGGAGAAGCCCCTGCTGAGGAGGTCACTGGGTGCCACACACCTGAGCTATGCTGGGCTGTGAGAGAAGCAGAGAGGAGCTTGTAGCACGATCACATGTAAGTGCCTGAATCTAACATTACGCCTTAACTGCGCCAAAATTGTGCCTAAACTGTGTTAAAGTAAAGCGATTAATAAGAGGCAGGAAATTAACTTATCACAGATGGTTGTAGCTTGTGATAATTCTGGAAAACAGTGCGCCAGAATTTAGGCGCAGCTACTACACTTAGGCGCACAAAAGTGATAAATGTGGCCCTTTCTCTCTTATTCCCTTTTATTTTGTGTTGGGAAAATTGACTGATACGATGAACATTTGATCCTCTTCACCTAATGTGACTACATAATAACACCGCAAGCAGAACATGTCCATAAAGTTATATGTAACACCAAAAACCCACACATGTTCTGGAATAAAGTTTTTATTTCACACCTTCCTCCATTATTTACACCGATGTTATGACGTTCTCACTCTCATTCTTATGAAGCGCGGAGGGTTCTGTTATTGCGCTGCTAATACAATGGCGCACATCTAAAAGTGACTTTTATTATCTCATTAGAGAGGTTTATGGATATATAGTTATTTATTTGGCTTACCATTGTGTAAGGAACAGACAATGATACATCTGTGTGAATTTTCTGCAGTTCCATTTGCTGCACAGTTTGGTGAATATATTGGTGTGGGGTATGTATGCTCTCCTCACATCTTACTGTTTTAGGAAAGTATATTTTCTTTATATAAGTATTCTGGATTTGTACATATTTTAGAGGAAATTTTGAAATGTAACACCAAAAGCACACACGTGTCCTGGAATAAAGTTTTTATTTTCCATCATCCTCCATTATTTACACCGATGTTATGACATTCTCACTCATATTCTTATGAAGCGCGGAGGGTTCTGTTATTGTGCAGCTAAAATAATGGCGCACATCTAAAAGTGACTTTTATTTATTAAAGGTTTATGGATATATAGTTATTTATTTGGATTACCATTGTGTAAGGAACAGACAATGATACATCTGTGTGAATTTTCTGCAGTTCCATTTGCTGCATATTTTGGTGAATATATTGGTGTGGGGTCTGTATGATCTCCTCACATCTTACTGTTTTAGGAAAGTATATTTTCTGTATCTGGATTTGTACATATTTTAGAGGAAATTTTGAATGTTAATTGCCAAATGCATCGCCTGGTTGTCTGCTTTCAAAATTCTAT